>APFE031679805.1:149997-192742 GCA_000404065.3 Pinus taeda | reverse complement strand
TTTGATGTTACCCTAGACCTGCCTTTCTCAGTCTGAGATAGATTTAGGCCGTAACACAAAAGACATATTTTAACACATAAACAACATTCCACTACAACATAAAATCAACACATAAAAGAAACACATATGGACACCAGATATAATTGGAAACTCATAAAGGCAAACTCCTACTTCCTCTACTACATCAACTTTTAGAGGTTGCAACCTCTCTTATATTTTGCAAGCTACAACTTGTTGGGAAACTCATACTCCCTCTTACATTAATTTTCTGCAGGCTACAACCTATAGGAGGCTACTACTTCAGTTTTTTCTGCAAGATACAACTTGTTTAGAAGCTCCTATTTCCACTTCAATAGACTCCAACTTGTTCTTTATTAGGCTACAACCTGAAAGGAGACTACAATCCCCTGACACATGAAATAAATAATGTGTTGTGTTACTTGGTCTTTAGCTCAACATACCTTCATATTTGTCTATACCTTTTCTCCTCCTCAAATTTGCTTCACATATGCTCTTCTACCTTTGTCTCTTTGTGCCAGGTAACTCGCGAACAAGGACTCACAACAAATCAACTCTTCCACACCCTCTATTACTTTTTAGCCTTCCAGAATCACATATTTTATAAACAAACTTTGTTTGTTGTTAGTATTCCACACAAGAATATGAAGTGAAAACATATGCAGAGAAAACAAATCAGTACACAAAGATATATAAATCAATACACTGATATATATATTTCTATGAAGTCCAACACAAAAATAAATATGCATTACTGTGAGACCATCTCACAAATATATTTCAGAGACAAATATGCATTACACAAATAGATATATTCCTATGAAGTTCAACAAAAAGATAAATATGCATATCTTTGAAGTTTATGAAAGCATTGTCAATAGTCTTTGTGTATAATTAATTTTATCTTTTCCTTTCGTAGAAATAATGCATATCTATATTTACATATGTTTTTGGCTTAGTCATAGAGTAATGCATATTTATCTCTATGTAAACTTCATAGAAATATATATGTTTGTGTATTGATTTATATCTCTTTGCGTATCAATTTGTGTGTGAATATACTTTCTTACCAGAGAAGAAACAAGTGAATGAGTGAGCATAATCACCATTGGCTTGAATGAGCTAATATTATAAGAGTCTTTGCTTCCTTTTCCAGGAGAAAAACATAAATATGAGAAATCGTGAGCTTACTGTTCTTCCTTGGTTGTATGGATTCCTAGATGGACACTAAACACTTACTTCAGCTAAATTCTTAGCAACAAGTCTTATTATTATTGATTCTTGTTCTTCCACATGTGAGCATGAAATAAATTCTTTATTGTGCTCTATATCCAGTGAAACTTCTTTCTTTAATGAATTAGCTTATAAATCACTTAGCACATGCATGCACACAATGTACAACAACTTGCATTAATATTTGAATGGACAGTTGATTCTAACATGATTCTCTATCTTAGTCCAACACAACACATCACAACTGCAACGATTATCTTCTTCTTAGCCACATTCCTTGCCCACATTGCCTTCTTCTATATCAAGTGAAACTTCTTTCTTTAATGAATTAGCTTATAGATCACTTAGCACATGCATGCACACAAAGTAGAACAACTTGCATTAATATTTGAATGGATAGTTGATTTTAACATCACTCTCTAGCTTAGTCTAACACAACACATCACAACTCCAACGATTATCTTCTTCTTAACCACATTCCTCGCCCACATTGCCTTCTTCTAATACTTCCATGTGCACACCATCACGTCCCTCAATTGAAAGAAGTGCGCTCACATTAGATGCTAGTAGCTCTTAAGCCTCACATCACTCTGCGATCCCATGCATCCCACATAGGTTACACATTCCTACATAGCCTTCCCATTCTAGGATTCACATTATGAGCCACATAGGATTCACATTCGAACACACACTGTGTGACACCACAAATAAATCTCCACACTCCATGCACTTCCATGCTTACATAGGATGTAGGCTAGGTCACACACACATGTCATTTTATGATCACTCAACTTTATATGCCAACACACGAATCACACTCACAAGCTTCAACTTGTTGTCGGCTAATGTTAGTGAGTAGTTCTGATCCTATATTCCATCCTGATTTGAAAAAGAGTCTTCTTCAAGAGTCATTCATATTAGAATAAGTATCTCTCTGATATTCATTGTGTATGGACTGTGTATGCATATTTCTGAATATAAGTCATGGTTTTGTCTCCGCCTGTATTAATAGTTCTCTCTATAAATTTCATTTTTGGTTTCTTCATAGCTTTTTCTCAAATTCATTCTATTGGATAACATATTTAGTTTTTAATATGAACAATGTCCCTGTGATGGCAACAAGTTCCCAATAGTGTGCAAAAGATATTTTACGACACATTTATAAAATAAATCTCACACTGGAAATTTCCCGTCACTTTGCATGGTTGATGAATTACTTCAACATGACTCTTGCCAAGATGAATGAGAATGTAATGGATTGCATTAAGAAGGGTAGAGTTGGCCGCATACATTACAAGAGAATTGATGCAAAGTTTAGCTTGAGCCATAATTAATGTCAATATCTTGAAATTGTGTTCTATGTTACAGTGCTCATGTAGTTTATGGATTGAAAATAAAATCTTTATAATGATTTATGGAGTTTCGAATGCATGTTGTCACATATTTTTCTATCTGTGAAGTGCAACAATCCTCCTCACAAATGCACTTCACTTTTTTAGCCCTTGGTATTTTGTTTGTTTTTGTCTTCTACCATTTGTATTTGCTTGCATTTTTCAATATAGTATTTATCTCCATCTGCACTACATGTAAATAATTTGATTAATGCATACTTGAGCCTGTTTATTCACATCTTTTCATAGTCTTTATCTCCATCTATACTTCATGTAAATAATTTGATTATTGCATACTCAAGTTGATTTGTTCACATCTTTTCATAATGTGAGCGACCCTTCAGTAATTTGCATACAAAAACAAGGTCATTTTACGAGGTTTTGGTGTCATTTTATGAGGTTGTGGCTCTTAATTTGACCAACACTTCTTTGATAAATTCAATCTCTTTGTCTTCAAATATGTAGTTGTTTTCCATGGTAAATTATTCAAGCACACTATTGAGGAAGTCACAATTTGTGTGCTTGTTCTTATGTCTTGTACATGTGTCAACTTTGTTTATGGATGAAACTACACTAAACACAAAAGGACTGCCATTTTGCATTGGTAGTCTTAGATTGATTTATGTACTTTTTCTTTCTTCAAATGTCACAACATTTTTCCTTCTTCGTTTTTGTAGCCTTCTTATTCCATAGAGATATAGGAAAATTGATGAACTCTGAATGCTTCTTAACAAGGTCCTTTAAACACATCTCCTTTTGGTATTTCAACTAATCATGGCCATCTCTTTCTATAGACCTCTTATTGCAGAGACTCCAACATATGTAATATATCATCAAGATATTGTTTGGGGTTGCGATCCCCCTAAGATGTTACTTATTTTTCATTGATTGAATGGATGCTTTCATTTCCTTGAGCAGCACCCCCTGAGGCCATGCTGACTTGAATTTTTCATTGAAGTCACATGCTACTCTTTCTTCCTCTTCCACACTTTAGTGAGCTGCCTTATGTTGTCTACATTTCTGTTTGACTCATTGTTCGATCTGCTTTGAGTGGCTTCTTTCTTCTATCTAGGCTTCTTTAGGGTACAAGGCAGTTTGTAGTCTTTGGATATGTGGCCAAGGTTGCTACATAAATAACATCTTGTATGGGCAAGAAATGAAGGAAGGAGTTTGTATTTTCTTATGTCATTTCTATTCGTCTTTCCATAGTGTTTGTAATCAACAAATTTATGTCCAATATCATTGCACAAATAACAATAACCATAGAAATGATTTGTGTACCTGGTTGCTGATGATCTCCTTGTAGGAAATATTCTTTGATTGTTTGCTTGAGGTAGCTTCTTTATTTGTTGTATCTTCTACCGATAAGTCTTTATTTGATTTATCCTATAGTCAACTGCTATATGTACAATGTTATGGCTTGAGAAGCACTTGACATCTTTCAAGGGAGCAAAGAATCTCTTTTGGGACCTTCCAAATTTGCTCAACTCATCTCCATGAGCAAACACCCTTATTACAAAGGACATCATCTTTAACTCATTTCTTTACTTATGATTTTGTTGTTTGTTGTTTGTTTGTTTCCTTACTAATCATGCTGCTTGCCCCTTCTTATGTGGGCCTCTTTGGAGCTGCTTTATTTTCTTACATGACTGCATTTGAGTTACTACTCTTTTTAGACTTATTATTCTTGGAGACAACCTCATCTTCTTGCTTTTTATACAGTTTATTCTTTTCATCCAATTCATTTCTTGTTGAACCAATCTCAGCTTCCAATATTTCACACTGTTCCAATCTCTCCTTCAGTCGACTACACAACATCTCTTTAATTCTTCTAGCTTCTTCCAATTGCGTCCTCGGGCTAATAATTTCCTCGTTATACTCATGCTTTCTTTTATCACATATCTACAACAGTTTCTTTTGATCTCTATTTTCATTTGTTAGTCTATCTATTTCAATCAAAGTTGAGTTAAGCTTGGCTTGTTCTTCAACTAACTTTTCCTCATGACAATTAAGTACATTCACACTAGCATAATAGGTTTCATTTAACTGAACACATTCTCTTTAAGAGGCCTTTTTCTTCTCCTTTTCTACATTACTACTACTAGTATCTCCTTCATGCATGAACTGCAATCTATCCCAAATTTCTTTTGCAAATTTTAAATCTATTACTGTCTCAAGATCCATATTGTGAAGGTTGTTTTAAATTGCACATTTTTCTTGAGCATTCCAATGTTGTTCTTGAGCCGAGGGAGAATATTTACAATATCCATCAAATACTAGCTTCCATGCACGAGATCCATGAGCTATCAGTGTAGATTTTACTTTCTCTTGCCATTCTTGAAAGTTTGATGTACTAAGCACAACTACACGTTAATAGTCCATGATTCAACTAGGTCTACTTTCCAGCTATTAGGTTGACACAGAAGGAAGCAACTATATTACCAATTGATGGAAACTTGACTAAACTTAGGGGGGGGCAAATCAAGTTAGTCCATTCACGGACATCAAATTTCTGTTTACTTTTCTTTTTAACATTTATTTGAACTAGTAAATGAGCAACATTCTTCCATACAAAAGGCATATTTTAACACACAACATTCCATGACAATATAATATGAACACATATGGACACAAGATATAAGTGGAAACCCATAAAGGGAGAAAACCGTGAATTTGTTCTTGTTCTGATGCAAAGGCAAGCTCCTATTTCTTCTATTACATCAACTTTTGGATGCTACAACCTATCTTATACTTTGGAAGCTACAACTTGTTGGGAAGCTCCTACTCCCTCTTATATTAATTTTTTATAGGCTACAACCTGCAGGAGGCTCCTACATGAGTTTGTTTGGCAAGCTATAAATTTCTTGAAAGCTCTTATTTCCACTTCAACAAGCTCCAACCCGTTCTTTTTCAGGCTACAACCTAAAAGGAGACCACAATCCCCTGATACATGAAAGAAACAATGTGTTTATTTACCTAGTCTTTAGTTCAACATACCTTCATCTCTATCTCTACATCTCCTCCTCCTCAAATCTGTTTCACATACACTTCTTCTACCTCTGTCTCTTTGTGTCTGGTAACTCATGAACAAGGACTAACAACAACTCAAACTCTTCCACACACTAGCCTTCCAAAATCACATATTTTATAAACAAACTTTGTTGGTTGTTAGTATTCCACACAAGAATATGAAGTGAACAATCTTGCCTCTTTGCATATCACCAATTAGTTTCACAACTTTTTAGATTTTGAATATTAAAACAAAATAAGTGCTCCACCAAATAATATTTTCAACCACCTGTAACGATTAAATACACCAACATAATGTCAATACCATGTAACTTTATAGGGATAACATAACACCATGTAACTGAGCATTCATACCTCCAATGACCAAACATCTCCAAGGCTCATAAGCAATTGAGCATCATACCTCATGTTTTTATCATGGTTAACAACATGCCTTTGTTTGCAACCTAATATTTGTGGTTGCAACATACTCCTATCGACATCACTAGCTCAATAACATTTTCCATTACCCTTTGCATCATAACTTCTTCATGTCATTGCCTTGCATCACAAAAGTGATCAACATATTCATCCAAAAGCAACATAGCATCACAACATCACACCATTGCAAGCAACCTTAAGCAACACATGCTCAACTCCTTCACCTCATAATCAACAATACCTTGTTGCTCCTTTGCTTTCAATGACAACTATGCCAGCAACATCTCCCCCTCTCGGTGCTCAAGTGTCGTACCCAATCAACCATGGTTTTGTGCACTTCAATATCAAAGTAGTCTCCTCTTTCCTCGACCACTTCTTGTTCAATGCCATCAATCTCTTATTGTGCTTCTAGTGAAGTGTGCTCCCTAGAGTGTTTCATTACTATGCGTGCTCAGACTTGGGCCTGTGCACTGCCTAAACCATCATGACCACCTGCACCTCTATGGGACCATGCCCATTGACGAGGCATTCTAACTTAGAGGAGGAGAAATTGAGAGGGAGAGTGAAGGTAGAGGAAGGGCTGGCGAGGGACATGTGAAAGGAGTGCGGTAGGCGAGCACATAGAGGGTGCGGGGAGAGGAGTGGAGGTGAAGCTCATAAGCCATGAGAAGCTTGTGCGGACCAAAGAAAGAAGAGGTCAGAAGAAGAAACAAGGCAAGTCTGAGACCTTTCTGCAAAAAGAAATAGACCAAAAGGCAAGAATGGAATCAAAACAAAAGGCACTAGGCTGGGAGGGCCTGTGCCTTCTACAAGTTGAAGGATGAAGGTAAAGAAGGGAAGCGCCTGAGGAATGCAAATGATTCTGCTTTTGAACCAAGTGAAAGCTTCGTAACAAAGCACAAGAATGGGGAAATTACCTTGCAAGCGCTGCAATTCTCTTGGGAACATGTTGCAAAACATAGCTAAATGAAGACAGAGATCCATACAAGCTAGTGACAGTAATGCGAAATCAAAGTGGGGAGGCTCGTTGCAAAGCGAGCCCTCCAACTCGCTTATCATTTGCACCATTTGATGGCGATAAACCCTTCCAACTATTAAAGCTATGCAATGTTGCGTGTGGGGAGCTCGTGGTGGCTGCTTGTTGCCTCTTCACATCACCTCTTTTTTCTTACATTAATTAATGTCATCACTTGCACTCCAATAGGGAAATAATGTATTTAAAGTTATTATAACAATAAGTTACTTAAACCATCACTATATCATTTAAAATAATTAAATATGAAAAAATAATAACCATCTTTATTCTAATAATATTTAATTAGACTAAAAATTTATATCTATATATTATATATATAAATTTTTTCCTTACTTTTAAATTTTAAAGGGACAAATACCAAAAGTCAAACTTTTATTTCCATATATTTAAATATGTAATGGGATTTCAAAAAACATTTAATCTAATTCTCTCCCTTTCTCTTTGTTCATCGAATTTTTTAAAATATAAATTCCATTTATTCTAGCTACAAACATTCCTATTTCACATAACAAAACCCAAACCGATTATCACGACATGAGCAACATAACATTAATATCACCTTATGCAAATGGCAATGATGTTTACAGCATTGTGAATGGCATCCTCAATCTTAGAGCCATGGGCGTTATTTAGAGTGCACCATCTGAAGTCTGCAAGGTCTGGAGAATTCCACTGCCCTGTGCTCCACGAGAATTGGGTCTCCGCACCCACTAATCAGCGCTGTCACATGAAGAAGAGGATATATCGACCAGTACCACAACGCTGTGGCCAAATTCGTGCAGACAGCAACAGCTCAACAGCCTTCGACAAAGAGGCTTACGAGGCCGAGAGGCTGCGTCTAGACGCCGACGCTCGCGAAGCAATGATGGCCAGAGCAGAAGCAGAATCTCAGCAGACCGATTCCAATTCCAATGCTTGGAAATGGGAAATACGGAAACGAATTTGGGATTTGATGGAGAGGGAAAATATTGCTCAGAACCCCCGCCCTGTTCATCATCGTATTCCCAATTTTGTAGGGGCCGGTGCTGCAGCTCAAATGGTGAGTGTCTGCATCCTTCATTCTTAACTTTTTAAAAGATTTAATACAAATCCAAACGACCTGTAACTACCTGGGTTTTAATAAAATTCAGTTGTTACTCAAATGGATGACAGTTTTTATTTTCCTAAATATTTCGGAGTTTTTATGGGCAAAAAGTCTCATTAATGAAATAGATTGGAGTTATCTCATTGCAGTGAACGTAAGAAAGAACTGAGAAAATTAATTTAATGATTTAATGTGTTCTTTAATTTAATTATTTAACCTTATTGAAAGGTGATAATGAGTAATTAAATTAAAAGGAGCTTAAATATTTAATGTCATTGAAAGGTGATAGTGAGTAATTAAATTAAAAGGGTTTAAAAAGGACTTCTGATTTAATTAAGAAATATAATTTATAAAGTAACTCTATTACTAAAAAATAAGAAGAGAGGACCATGGAATTTGAGGGACTTATTGTGTTTCACCCATGGCATTTGAGAGAGGAGAAAAAATATATGAGAAGAGAAAAATTATAAAAAGGAGTGTGAGAGTTCCTCTGAGGATATGAATGCATATTGATATTTTTTTAACTATCCTGAGAGCTCAATAGCTTATGGTGGGAGGGAGGAACTCTAGTTATATTTCCTTGTTTGGGTGTTGAAATACACACCTTAGTTGGTGGTGGTTGGTTTCATTGGTTGTAAAGCCACTCTAGCTAATCATTGATCTTACAGGGAGTTTAAATGGTTACATCAGCCGAGAAGCCAAGTTATTCCAGCCACAAATCAAATTTATTGGTTTCCAAAGAAGGCCAAATTATCTCAATTAGATGGCCAAGTTTGTACAAGAAAGGAGGGCCAAATTGCAATATGCAAGAAGGCCAATTTATTTAGTTGGAGGCCCAAATTACCTAGAAGTCTGAATACCAACATTTTCAGGTTTCAATCATTAGGTTCTATCTCCAAAATTTTATATAATTTTTCTCCCGAAATTCCATTAATAAAATCGCCAGAGCAGTAACACTTTATTTAATTTTTGGGCTTTTTACAATTTTTAATTTGTTGGGGAAAGATGAGTTTCAGCGCCAGAAACTGGACAAAGGTTCCGGAGGCCAGGAGAGACATTTTCCCATAATGCAGTAGACCAGACGACTTGAGGAGAGGCTAATTCAAACTGAGTGCAGAAGGGACTGCGCTAGGGTGACATAGTAGTTGCGTAGAGCCAATTTGGATGACTCACTTGGAGTTGAGGTCAGAGCTCGGATTTGCTTGTGGGGTGAGGGGATTTTCTCACTAGATTTTTGCCAGTATTTTCTCTGTAGGATGGCCAGTATTCGGCATCCAGATTGCACTCAGATTATTTCACTGCTGCTTAATAATAAAACCCTCAACGGTTGCACCAATTTTCCCAAGTTGGGTTTTTCCAGAGACTTTTGTCCAAAAATAGCTATGTAAATTTATGTGTGCGTGCTAGCATTTCTTCCAGCGTTTATTCTTCCGTAGTTTTATTTGTGTAGGTTGCAATGTGAGTTGTTCAGTGTTTGCTGTAGGAAACAATATATAAATTATTAAACTCAATTAACAATTAGGAGAATAATTTCCAATTGCTGCAATAGGATTCAGGTTTCCGAATTTTCACACGGTATAGGTGATTTCTCTTGCTTATGAGAACTGCTTGTGGAGAATTTTATTTTTCTTGATTAGATTCCTATTTAACTTGATTATTATTGTGTTCTCTTCATCAAACAACTACCAAAACATAATGAACAATGAGATAATTGACACAAGATATAGGCGATCAACTAGGGCCAAAACCTCTCCAATCTTGAAAGGAAAACCCACAAAATTTTTCTTCTTATAGAATCTTCAATTGACGAATTCCAAGACCTAGACCCTTGACAGTTAACTTCTCCAAGGCCAAGTCAAACATGCCTCAAGTCAATGATAGATTCTTCGTGACTTCTATCCCTTCTTCAACTTTAGTCTTTGACCTTGAAATTTTCGACCTTCTTGATTGCAATTCTCGGCCTCCTTGACTGCAATTCTCAACCTTCTGAAACAGACTATACTTTTCACATGTGTGATAGATTGAGGATGTTGGAGACTCCTCCTCTTCGCTTGGGCAAGCTTCCTTTCTTAGATTATTCAACTTGCTATATCAGACTTCTTTTACCCTTGTTTTGCCTATTCGGCCTGATTGTAATATTGACTTTCATGGCTGCTAGAATGTGCCCTAGTTACAGGTCACACGTGTGAGGAAATGAGCCCAAAATAGATCTAAAATATAGCGAGTTTATCTCTCATTCAATTCACTTCTCTTTTGCTTGATTGAGACCTTTTCATGCCTTGTTGATTGAACTTTTGAATTGTTCATCAATGATACTAGAATGAGGATGAGTCCTCCTATATATAGACTTCCTCATCCATGATTTGACGCTGACTTGAAGCTGTCCCTAGGCCAACTTGATCTTTAAGAAGGCCGACTTGTGATTTGCTTTTATGACTTGGTCTTGGAGATCTATTTGACTAGAATTTTGACTCAAATAAAATTTTCTTACAATATGTAACATGCCCAAATGGGTCTTTTCATACGTGACAATGGCTCTAATGACTTGATGACTCAAAGACAAATCCTAAGAGCTCTCAATGGGAGCTTGACCTAAAAATAAATCTTCTTGAGCATGCATCCCATGCCTCAAGATCAACAATAATAAATTTATTTTTCTCATTATATCAAATACATAAAATCATGATTACATATATCATTATGAAGACCAAACCTAGTTACATAATTCAACACTCCCACTTAACTAGGGAGGTATTCATTATCCATACAAGGTGCTTGGACATTCTCAATATGAAGAATTCTCATAAGAAGAGTCGGATTGGTAACCCATCTGCATAGCATCATATCATCCAGCATTGTCACATAGCAATGCCTTGACTAACAACTCTATCTCTCCACAAGATTAGAGCACAATGTTGCGAGACCAATGATTTATAGACACCTTCATCATTGTCTCTCCAAGAGCATACCCCACCCGGGTGTTCACAGGGTATGACCTTCCAGGACTATTCTTATCTTAGGTTCCCGGTGCTTAAAAAATATCGGTCCTCTACAACTACTCTTGTCTTGGATGCCCTACCACATTCTCAAAGAGTATCATATGCTAGATGCTTACCCAATCCTCCATTCTTTTCTTCCCAAGTGAAGACAAGAATGATGTGTCTATCTCTCCCTCTCAACTAGGGAGGATATACCCATTCTAATGAAGGAATGTACCCATTCCTATAAAAGGAGTGTACCCAAGCTCTCTCTTGATTTAGGGACTTGCTTCCAAGTTTCTACTAAATCAGAAACTTGCTTCCAGGTTCCCTCTTAACTAGGGACCTGTTCCCTGCAACAACTCTTTTATTCATTGGTGGAGATCATGGGACCTTCAGCTGCTTGTTTAGCTCCTCCATTTGATGTCATGGATTTCATTTCTAATATTATGGAGCCTTCATCTTTGGGACTTCTATGTAGGGCTGTCATGTCCCCATTTTTATTTTCCTCCATAGTATAACGAGAGTGGATTTCCAGGGCAGGGGATGGCCAGGTCATGGGAGCAAGTTTATGTCATTAGGGGCTCTGCGGGAGTTTTGAGGAGTTTTTATGGGATTAGATGACATTCGCTTGGCATATTTCATCATCTGCACAATTTGCCTTTCGTCCTGTCCCATTCCAATAACTTTCAAAAATTGCATATTTGTGGGGTCTCAGTTAATTAATTATGCTCAAGGTGGCATTCCGGGGAGATTAATTGATGGAACACCCCAGTGTAATAGCTCGTTGGAACCAGAACAAGAAGATCTACAGGATGGGATGCTGAGAAGTGATTTCCAGTGCTTAAAGAGAGTATGGTGGCCAATTTACCATTTTCCCACATTAAAAAGATATTTTAATTGAGGGAAATGTGCTCAATGATTAAAATAATAATAAAATAAGAGCTTCTAGAGGGGTCCATCAGATCTATAAAAAGAAGAGGAGGAGGAGGCCATTAGAGGACATCTTGGATTTGATATTTCTTCTTGTATGAGAGGTTGAGAACATGGTTCTCTACTTAATTGGTAGTTCCAGGACAGAAATCCTCGGGTGTGTTAATGGATGTTGGACGAAAATGCAACACTCTTGAGGAGATTTCACTCAGAAATCTCACAATGCTTCATTGGAGTTTTGGAGAGAGCAATTTTTGCAGTAGCGGGTTTGCAGCAGTCTTCTCACTGGGCCATCTACGTCATTGCCAGAGTCATTCATTAGTGAGTCAGAGATCTTTTTCTGGGTTTTGCTCTGCTTGCTTGGCAAGCTCAAGTCCTACTATTCCTTCATGTTGATGTACTCTTTTCAGTGGATTAATAAAATGGCTCAATGATTTTATTGGCATCTATTTGTGTATCAAGTTGGTGGCTGTGTGTCTATTTACAATTTTTTGCTATTCAAGTTCATTTTTGGTATCTACTGTTAAAATTTCCATTAGCGATATTACAGTGGTATCAAACCATTGATCTTGGCTTAGCTTGCGGCTTTTCAATTTTCTGTTGCAACTACTATGGTTTGAGGGTTTCAGGATTATTTGTAGAAATTTTGCAAAGTGCCAGATTCCTCTTTTGCCAGAAAAGCCAAAGATCTAGCTTGACAAATTCTCCTTATTGAGCGTCTAACAAATTTCTACCAAATTGTTTTTTGCTCAATAACTATTCGACAAAATTACAATTTGCCAAGGTATTAAGGAAGCATTTTGATTATTTTATAAAGGGCCCAAAGATTGAAATTATTATAAAGGGATCAAATAATTAAAAAAAAAAGGTCGTGACAAAAAGTTTCAACATGGCCGTAGCACATTATTTTATAAGTGGGGTTGTGATAATATTATATTTGGAGGGGCCGATTATGTTTTTGACATAGAATATTAAGAAGGGCCGATTATGTTTTTGACATAGAATATTAAGAAGGGCTGATTATGTTTTTGACATAGAATATTAAGAAGGGCCGAACTTTAGGGTAAAGGATAGACTTTTAATTTTATTTTAGAAAGCTGTCCAATTTTAATTGAAGGGTTGAGCTACAAATTGTTTGAAGAATTGTGACGACAAGTTGAATATGTTGCGCGAGTTTTCTTCAAAAGGATGTAGGGCTTCATAAATAATTCAAACAAATTTCTGGTACCCAGTCGACAAGAAATCGAGCCATCCAAAGGGAGAATTGAATCAGTCAGAGAGAAGGGACGATTTTTCAGGTGCTTTATTTGATTGGCCGAGTTTGTTGTTCAATTGAGATGAGTTTCCTCCTGGCCGAAGTGGTTTTTCTTGCTAGGCATGGGCCAAATCTTCGCCTGAATGTTTTCTAGGCACAAGAAAGAATCGAGCTACCTTGATTGAAAGGCCAAAGTCTTTATTCTATCTTCTGTGGGGTGTATGGTCCTGTAAAGGTAGAGTCCCTTGACATAAGAGAGGCCGTATTGTGAAGGGATTTTCAGGGAGGGCCGAGCTATTGATAGCTACAACACAATATAAATATTGGAGGAGGTCGAATGGTTTAAAGAAGATTGCATTCCAAGGGGTCAATTGATTGTCGTGTTCCAGATTTGAAGCTTCTCTTGGGAGCCATACCTGTAGCAACATATTTTAGCTTCAAGAGCATTTCCAGGCCAACCTAATCAAGCTCTGTCTCTGGTATCGAATTTGAGGGCCACGATTTGTTGCTTGCTAGCGGTACGTGTTGACTGAGGGAGTCCCTTCTGCACAGGGGATTTTTTTGCTCACAAAGAACTCGAACTCTACCATTTTTGGGCTATCACAAGTTGGTAAATACTGCTGGACCTATGTATTAAAATATTGAACGCACCTGGGCAGTTTGATAGTGAGGTATATGCAACATATTTCAGCTAGAGTCTTGCTGAACTAGACATGTGGCCTCATCTTGAAAGTCTGGGATGTTAACTGAATACTTGGGCAGCATATTCCTTAATCAAAGCGCTGGAGTTCAACATTGGAAAACTCAGAGACTATGGACTTGTGCATGTGACTGTCCAACGTACTCTTCCATTCCAGATTTGATAGCTATCAGATTGTATTTCCTATTCAAAGGAAACAAGGGGTTTTGAGTGCCATTAGCCATACATTTCCAAGTGGTCGAATTATTAGTGCACCAACCATAAAAAAATAATAAGGCCACATTCCTCACTATGCAATTGCTGATCGAACCACTTGAAAAAGTCAACGTGCTATTTGTGGCTATCACTGTTTGTCATTTGATGTGCGTGCATTCTGGGCATGATTAAAAGTTGTTATAGTGAGACAGTCAAAATGCCTTGTTGAAATTACATATGCACTTGGTCACTACTTTGGAGGGTGCTTAGATAATCCTTATTCTTTTAGTTTTTGTAGCATCAGATGTGTTCTAGGCTTGAAATTTTGTGGAGAGGCTAGAATACATGAGATCTCCAAAATCCATAAATTGTTTCTGAAAATTTCGCCTATAAATGACTTAATTAGATTATTAGTTAGTTTTTAAATATTTCCTAAGTATAAACTTAGGGAATATGACTAATTAATCAGAATTAATTAAGTCAAGGTGTGAATGATCTAGAAACTCACACGGATCGACTTCAAGTTAATAATGGCCTTAGATTAAGATCTAATCTTGGTTGTTGAAGTCTCAATAGAGGATTATAAGAAGGCGATGGACACTTGGAAAAACACTAGAGTAGTTCGATTTCATGAGCAGGTTGATTTCCAGCGTAGCAACAGTCAGTTATCGGAGAGAGAGCTAGTGAGATCGAAGCAGTGAGTGAAGGGTAGAGATAGTGATCCGGAGGAAAGATTTTCTAGATCTGGAGAGGCAACAACAAGTGAGTCAAATTATCCCAACGAGGCATATTGATTTGGAGAGAAGAAAATTTGTTCTCAGTTCCAGAGGCCGGGAAGGAGTCCCAAAGGGTCGGAGAGATGATTTTCTCAGCTTCAAGAGGCAGAACGACTTCATTTGAGCCCAATTTGAAGCAAGTCATCCAGCCAGCTATGCAGAGGCCGACACAATGCTCCAGGAGGCCGAGTTTTTGATAGGGAGAGTCCATCTAGAGATTGCCTGTGGGAGAAGGGTATTTCCCTTCAATATTTTACTCAGGTTTTCTTGCTATTTGGATTGCCAGTTGGGCATCCATAGATGTACTCAGATTTCACTGCTGCATAATAAATAAAACCCTCACTATTGCACCGGTTTTCCCAAGTTGGGGTTTTCCGAGGACATTGGTCCAAAAATAACTGCGTAAATTTATGTGTGCGCTAGCATTTCTTCCAGCGTTTATTCTTCCACAATTTTATTTGTGTAGGTTGCAGTGTGAGTTATTCAGTATTTGCTGTAGGAAACAATAAATACATTGTTAATTAAAATAACAATTAGGTGAATAATTTCCAACTGCTGCAATAGGATTTGGGTTTTTGAATTTTCTCATATTCCAGGTTCATCATTCTTTGATGTTCACTATACTCTTTTTATTTATTGTGTGATGTTATTGTTATGTGACAACATTGGGTAAATTTGTAAGGCTCTAAATAATTTAAATTAGATATTTACTTTAAACAGAATATGAAACCTGCTTTAAAGATTTAACCAGAATTCATGATATTAGAATTTATCAATTTGATGTTGAGTACCTACTTGGGTTTTTGTGGTTGAAGATGCTTTTGATTTGCTCCCGCTCCCGCTCTCATTACCAAAGGACCAAAATCTCCCTGCCAAACTGGGCACAACCTCGGTACCCAGCTCCAGAATACTTCAAAATTTTAGTACCCTAGCCCACGTGCCCAAAAGCATCAAGAACAATCAAGGCTCAGTAATCTTCGATCAATTTATGGCTCTCTGTTGTAAATTCCTTCTCTATTTTCTCCATTCTCCAAAAGAAAACCCTCTCTTAAAACTCCCTTTCAACTCCCTTATAAGCTCTTTTTCCCACCGCCTCCACTTCTCCTTCGCCCCACCTGTCATTTCCTCGACTCCTCTTCATTACATGCCACCTGCAATGTCTCTTTGTCTCCCTTACTTAAATGAGTGCATATATATATATATTTTATGTGGCTCATTGAGGTTGCCGACTTTGTTTCTTTGGAGTGAATTGTTTTTATTTTATTTAGTTTAATACAATGTTTTATGATTTATGTTACTTATTTATTTATAATTTTTATAATTCATTTTATTCTTACATATAACTAAATTAAATTATACATCAATTAAAATTTAATTCATAATTTATTACTTTTGTTCTTGTATAATATATATATATTATTATCTTTGATTAAGGACTTATCATTATATATATATTATATTATATATATTATATATATATATATATCAAAAGGCCCCATTCGCTATATATATATAATGGTGAGTTATTTCGATAATTGATTTATTAACTTGAGCAAAGATAGAGTCCAACATTAGCCTGTATGTATACTATTGCACTACATGTTGGTCATGCATATGTAGTTATCATATGGGTGGCCGGTATGTGTGCTAATATTCACATTCTATTTGTAATTGTAGGTGGGTCATTACATACCTCTCTTTTTGAAAACTTCTTCTCGAAGTTAGGGTTTATCAGTAATTATTTAGTGATTAATATAATCACTTAAGAATTGTGTTTCAAAATTGAATTTTTGTTTAACATGATGACATTTTAAAATTTATGATTTTGAACATTTACATTTTTTCAACCATAATAGTCATGCCCTGCTTCTGTCGGGTTCCCAAGCTATTTTAAATCATCCTATCCTTCCTAATCTCTTCCGCTCCCATCCTATTCATCCTCTACTAGAGTATGCCATGGCGTCAGTTATACTGACCTAACCATTCATAAACCCTATGGATGACAACTTTAACTATATCGACCTGATTTCCGAGTAGGCATTTAGCAGTCATCATCACACGTTTAGGGGGGCGTGACTTGCATAGTCTTCCCATGACTCTAGGTTTTGGGGGATAATGGTGGGCAACACTTCCTCTCTTCCCAGTAGGATTAGGGTCAATCCCTTAATCATGGAACCTTATTGAGCCTTAATTGTTCTTGGAGCTTTGTCATCACGTGGTCATTTTGGTAACGATGCTATCTGCAACGTAAACACTTGTCCATACATTATAACATATGAGTCAATATATTCAAAATAAATTGTATTTAAATAACATTATAATGCTATCTTTGCGTTTACATAACATATTTCATATTGGTATCCACGTACCATTAGAGTTAAGTAGATAACATATAAGTGAATAACATATTTCTTATAGTACCCATGTACCAACAAAATAAAATTCATTTTTACATGTGATAGTTCAAAATGATAGTCTTAAGTATCTAACTAAAATAAAAAGTCATATACAAAATAAGGTTTTATGTTCGTTAAAATCAACACAAGTTGGGATGTCTTCGACATATGGTCTCTATATCTTCCCAGGTAGCTGATCCATGGCTATACTTGTCCCACTGGACCTTAACTTGGTCTATTAGGCGGTTTCTGAGTTGTCGAACCCTACTTTCTAGTATACGTAATGGTTTGACTGAAATAGTTCCTTTGTCTGATACCTGCAGTCCTTTCGTTGAAGGTTATGAGATTTGTCAGCTATGTAATGTCTTAATACAGATACATGAAATACATTATGAACTTTATGCAAGTGGGGTGGCAGTGCAAAACGATAGATGACATATCCAACTTTTTTCAGAACTTTGAATGGCCCAATAAACCGGGGTGACAAATTTGACCCTTTTCCAAATCGGATGGTCTTTTGTTTGATCTAATGCAGACGAAAACCTGATTCCCTACTTCATAATTCCTATCTGTCCAGTGAGCATTAGCATAACTCTTTTGTCTATCATGTGCCTCCTTTAACTGCTGTCTAATTTGTTTTATTTGTTCTTTCATCTCTTGAATTAATTCTGGCCCCACTATCACTCGATCTTCTAACCTGTCCCAACCTAATGGTGTCCTGCAAGGTCTGCCATACAATGCTTCAAATGGAGGCATCCCGATTGAACTGCAGTAACTGTTATTGTATGCAAATTCGTCTGAGGGAAAATACTTTTCCCAATGTGTTTGCTGGTCCATAACATAAATCCTCAACATATCTTCTAGTACTTGGTTCACCTTTTTTGTTTGTCCATCAATCTCAGGATGATAAGTTGTACTTAAATTTAGCTGAGTTCCTGAGGTTGATTGCATACAAATCCAGAATTTTGAAGTAAATTGTGAAGCTCTATCTGATATGATCTTCTTAGGTACTCCATGAAATTTGATAATTTCATTTATAAATACCCGAGTTACGTCAGCAATTTCATAAGTATCTCTTACGGGGATGAAATGGACTTTTTTTGTTAATTTATCCACCACAACCAGAATGACATTATGCCTTTGTGGAGTAAGAGGTAGCCCAACGAGAAAATCCATGGAAATTATCTCCCATTTGGTCATAGGAATGTCGTGAGGTTGTAGGAGGCCGACTGGATGACAATGGCAACCTTCACTTGCTGACATTCAGACATTTTGCAATGAATTGGACAATATCACGTTTCATGCCTGCCCAAAAGAAGAGTTTGTTTGTATCATCATACATTTTTTACACTAGGATGTGCATAATACAATGTTCTGTGGGCTTCCTTAAGGATGGTGTCTCAGAGATCCCCATTATCAGGAATGTGCATTCTTCCATAGAATCACAAAATTTCATCATCTTCTAGTTCATATCCCTCAAATTTAGGTTCTTTTGGGTTTTTATTATCAAGCTCGAATTTTACTTTTAAATACCAACTGTCTTTCAAGAGATGTTCTAGTACTCGTTGCCTTAAGTCTACCTTGATACGTACGAGGGAAAATATCTGAGGTCTTCTGCTTAAAGCTTTTGCCACTACATTCTCTTTTCCTTTAATATATGAAATTCCAAAGTCATACTCACTTAGGAATTCACTCCATCATCTTTGCCCAACATTCAAGTCTCTTTGAGGAAATAAATATTGTAGACTTCGATGTTTTGCTTTTGAGCATAAAGCTTCTCTCTACTAGATAGTGTCTCCATATCTTTAAAAGCTAGCATTACAACGACTAACTCTAAATCGGGCGTGGCGTAGAGTTTTTCATGAGGCTTTAATTTCCTTGAGGCATACGTTATTGCGCCTCTATCCTGCATTAACACCGCACCTAATCCTTGTTTAGATACAACAGTACATATAGTAAAGTCTTTGTCCATATCAAGTACTTGCAAGATTGGTGCATTGGTCAACAATCTTTTAAGTTCAAAAAATGCTCTATGACATTCCTCAGTCCATTCATATCTAACTCCTTTACGTTAGAGGGTTGTGATAGACTTTGCAATTTTGGAGAATCTTTCTACAAACCTTCGATAGTAGCCAACTAAACCCATAAAGCTTCGCACTTCATGTGCATTTTTCGATATCGACCATTCTATGATTGCCTTTACCTTCTTAGGATCTAATGAGATTCCTTCACTAGATATGATATGGCCCAAGTAATGAATATTCTTCTGAAAGAAATAACACTTGGATAACTTTCCATATAATTGGTGTTCTCTGAGGCAAGATAATACTATCCGTAAATGTTCTTTATGTTCTTTTTCATTTTTGGAGTAGATGAGAATATCATTTAAGAAGACTTGCACAAATTGATCGAGATATTTGCGGAAAACGTTGTTCATAAGGTTCATGAATACTGCTGGTGCATTGGTCAATTCAAATGGTATCACAGTGAACTCATAATGCTCAAAGCGTGTTCGGAATGCAGTCTTAGAGATATTGCTTTCCTTAATTCTTAATTGGTGATAGCCCAATCGTAGATCGATTTTTGAAAAGACAAAAACTCCTTTCATTTGGTCGAAGAGGTCATCAATTCGAGGCATTGGATACCGATTCTTTATTGTAGCTCGATTTAAGTCTCGGTAGTCCATGCATAACCGTAAGGAACCATCCTTCTTCTTGACAAAAATTACAAGAGCACCCCAAGGTGAAATACTGGGTTGAATGTGTCTTATATCCAATAGTTCTTTCAACTGAATTTGCAATTCTTGAAGTTCTGAAGCTGCCATTCTATAAGGTGTTTTAGAGATTGGTTCTGTAACAGGTTTCAATTCTATTGTGAGATCCAGCTCTCTTTCAGGAGGTAATCCTGGTAGTTCCTTTGGAAAAACATCCGGAAATTTGGATAACATTGGATATTGTTTTAAGGATGGTCCTTTCTCCTTGCTTACTTATTGAACTGCGTATACTTGACAACGCTTCATTTGCATTGCTGAGATGAAGCGTAAAGATACTTTCCTCTTAATACCTTGGATTTTGATTGTTTCTCCTTCATCATTTATACAGAGAATTGTTTTCCCACAACAATGTACCCATGCTTGATGAGCTTCTAACCAATCCATAACTATGACGAGGTGATAAGTTCCTAGGGCTGTGACATAAACTTTTAACTTAGTCGAACAAATCCCTAGATCAAATTTGCATTTCTCCACATCTATGAAATCGGAGTCGCTGAAAGGAGGCTACGTGTCCGAATCCCACGAATCGGACACAATTTGTTGGGGATTCAAATCCCATAATGGGACACGTCGTGTCCTAACGGGACACGTACGAATCCCGTACTTGTCCCGTTAGAACACAACGTGTCCTGATTTTGGGATTCAAATCCCCAAAAAATGAAACTTGCGGGCATAAAAAGGCGTTGTTCTTTCAGTGTTTTACCATTTCTCTCTTTCAATTTTGCATACATTGAGCTGTGGGCAAGGAGCTAAGGGTTTGGAGCAAGGAGATAAAGGTGTGGAGCGTTCGGCAAGGAGATTCAAGCACCAGGTAAGTGCATTTCATCTCTATTTTTTTGCATTTCTATTACAACAGTTTGTATATGATTTTTTTTTACAAATCTGTGCATGTGTTTTTTTTGTTTTTTATTTTTATTACAGTATTCATGGCTCAATCAAGGGCAGCAGTTAGGGGGAAAGGAAGGGGAAGAATGTCTCCATTGGAGATGCCCCTCCTCCCCCAATATCATCAGATTCTCCTGCAAGTAATGTTGAGGGAAGAGGAGGACCTAAAGACAGCATTGAGAAATATCCCTTGTGAAAATATGTCACAAGAGAGGATGGGACACACACCAAGGGGAAGGGAGGAGGCAACGTGCAATGGAGATGCAACTTTTGCCACATTTATTTCAAAAGCACATATTACCGCATGAAAGACCATTTGTTGGCTTTACCAGGTTGTGAAATTGGAGCTTGTAAAGCTGTTCTTTTACAAAAGAGGAAAGAAATGGAAAATGAGTTCACTGTTGGTATGGAAAATGTCGCTGCAAAATCAAGAAAAACCAAGAACGAAGAACCCCTTCCATTTTTGGGGAAGGGCACCACCAAATTTTCATTTGAGAGTTCTATTGGGGGACAAGCAACAAAAAGAAGAGTAATGACACTTGGTCCAATGGACAAGATTTTTCAAAAAGAGAAACAGGAAGAGTTTGATCTCACCATTGCCTTCTTTTTCTATCAAAAGTTCATATCATTTAATGTTGCACGCTCACCTCTATTTATTGAGATGTGTCGAGTTCTAACTCACGGGTCTCCGTCATGGTATGTGCCTCCTAGTTCAGAGAAGCTTAGAACCACATTGTTGACGAAGGCAAAAAAAGAGGTGCAAAAAATGCTGGATGGACAGATCCAGCATGACACTCAATCATCAACTTCATGGTGTCTTCCTTGAATGGTCCAGTTTTCTTGAAATCAGTGGATACACTTAAAGAATACAAGGATGCACAATTTATGGGTGAGTTATTTATTAAAGTTATTGAAGGTGTAGGTGTTGATTCTTGTGTGCAAATCATTACAGATAATGCACCTGTTTGCAAGGCCGCTGGCATGATTGTGGAAGCTAAATATCCACAAGTGCATTGTCCATTCATTGAACTTAGCACTGAAATCCATTGCTTCTGATGTGCTTTGGATTGGTAACATTATTGAGGATGCACGACATATCCGTAACTTTGTGCAAAATCATACAAATTCCCTCACTATCTACAAGGAGTATAGCAATCTATCATTGTTGAAGATTGCTGATACATGGTTTGCCTCTTCATTCATGATGTTAGAGGTTGAGGGAGGTTAAGACCGCTCTTGGGGCCATGGTTATTTCTAAGTTTTGGTCTTTTTGGAGAAAGACAGATCAAGTAGCCTCTAAAAGTGTGAACGACACAGTGCTAGATGATGCTTGGTGGGAGAGGGTAGATCTAATTATTCAGATCATGGACCCTATCATTTCTTTGCTTCGATTTGCAAATACAGACAAACCTATCCTAGGAGAGGTTTATGAGGGATGGGATTCCATGATTGAGTCTGTGAGGAGCATTATTCTATAGAGTGAGTGCCCTGACTATGAGACATCACTGGAGGCCTTTTGTGGTACTATACAGGATATTCTTATCAGTAGATGGGACAAGAATTGCACACCTTTACATTGTTTGGCTCACTCATTGAACCCAAAATACTACAACCATGAGTGGCTGAATGAAGGACCTTCCCGCATATTCCCTCCTCACATGGATGGTGAAATCTCACAGGGAAGGAAAGATGCATTCAGGCGGGTTTTCCAAGATAGAGCATCCCTTGATGAGGTGCAGGATGCCTTTGCAGAGTTTTCCACTGGAACTGGTTGATTTGCAGGATATGATGTGATTAGAGACAGGGGGGCTAATAAACCCTATTCTTGGTGGGCAAATGATGGGACAACAAGCCCTCCTCTTCAGAGGTTAGCCATGAAGCTCCTCTTTTAGGTGACTTCATCCTCTTGTTGCAAAAGGAATTGGAGCACATATGGGAATTTGTATAGTGTAAAAAAGAGCAGGCTTGAGCAGTCCAGGGCAGAGACAATGGTGTATGTGCACACCAACCTTCGTCTTATTTACAGGCAGAGGGAAGAGTGGTTGAGGGGAAAGACAAAGATGTGGGATGTCTTTCCTGATGATATGGGTCTAGACAACTGTGTTGAGTTGGCATTGGCCAACATGGATCTCAATGATCCAGTGCTAGAGCCTGTTAGATTTGATGACGGTGATATTTTAGAGGGGCCATCCTCCACACCAACAGATGCAGAGGCGACTATGGATACAGGGGAGGAGGAGGATGCAGAGGCGACTATGGATACAGGGGAGGAGGAGGATGCAGAGGAGAGCAGTGGTGAGTCTGGTGACCATGATGATGAGGACATTGATGCGGATTCTGATGATGAATATGAGGATTGTTGACTCATGAGTCATGGGCTACCTATTGCCTTAAGGCTTGTATACCTGTAGTTGTTTTATATTTTCTATTTCTATTTGGCATTTGCCATTGGCGTTGCACTACCTATGTAACACATTTTGATTTGATGACTTAATGAGAAAACTACATTTGTTAGTGTTTTTATCTTACTATCTTGTAAGATGTATTTCATTTATGAATCATGATTTATGTGACATGTATTTGAATTTTGTATGTACTATGCATGCTATAATGTTACTAACTTACTTTGTAAACAATAAAACTAACATCTAGATGAAGATCTATGTTTGAAATCATGGATTTGTCTTTAATTGAGAATTTGTGTAGGAAATATCTAATTTTAATATATATATATATATATATATATATTAATATATAAGGAATCCTACGTGTCCTGTTCCGGGAGGTCAACGTGTCTGAATCTGACTCTCGAATCCCCGTATCCTACGAATCCCGAATCCCCGTGTCAGGTGACTTAGCTCCACATTTAAGTCTATGGATTGAAGTTCTCCTGAAGCCATTTCTACTTGTCTGAAATCGTTTTGCTTGCAGGCTGCCAACCCATATTTATTTAATGCATATGATGAAATGAAACTATCAGTTGCACTAGTATCAAATAAAATTTTGAGTTTTATACCGTTAATAGTACCTGAGGATTCCATTACAGTGGATTGATGTTCTGCTTGGTTATTGTTGACTACTGCATAGATTTTATGATTGCTTTGGGTATTTGATGATGGCCCTTTTTTTGTTCTATGCATTTTATTTGATGAAGCTTCTGGGCAATCACGTTGAAGATGCGGTCCTCCACATCCCCAACAATTAACCTAGGGTGGTCCCCTTGAGTCAAATTGTGAGTTTCTAGGCAAGGAGCTACATCCTCTTGTGCCACTTCCTCTCGTGTTTCTTCCTCTATTAGCAGTTCCTCGAGATTTCCATGAACTTGTGTTTGACGATTCGACAACTATAGTATTAACTGTCATGGGAGCTCTTGCTCCTACTCCTCTTGGGGTAAATCTATTACCATAAGGAGGTGGTCTCGAGCTACTTCCCCTGAAAAAAGTTTCGAGGAGTCTTTCTTGGAAGCCCTGGCTATAGGGGTTCTGTTGGTCTGACATCCCTTTTTATCCCTAAATGCTCCTCTGCATAACAACCACATTCAATTGCCTCAGCTACTGATGATGGCTTCAACGCCCGAACCATGGCCCTGATTCCAAGATTTAATTTATATATGAAGTGTCCAGCTCGACGTTCATCAGTATCTAAATAATGAATATATTTCACAAGCTCCATAAATCTTATCTCATATTCCTCCATTGTTTTATTACCTTGGACTAGCGTATGAAAGGTCCCGACTTGCTGCTCTTGATAGTAAGGTGGTAAGTATTTAGTGCAGAATCTTTCCTCTAACAACTCCCAGGGGACATTATCCATTGTGAGGTGTAATTGTTTTTCCAAATTTCCCCACCAAACCAAGGCAGTTTCCCTTAATTGAAAGACTACAATCTTCGTCTTGGAGGTAGAAGAGCATTCTCGTAATGCAAAACATCTGTTCATTCCTTCTAGCCATGCTTCGGCATGTTCTCCCGCTTGTCCTCTTGAAAATTCTAGGATTTTGATCTTTTGCAGCTCCCTAGCAATATCTTCTTTCGGTTGTCTATAATCAGAACCTTTGGGCTCTGCTGGATTTCTTTATTCAAGTTGAGGTTGCTCCTCTTTGGTATTAGCTATTGGCGGTGCTTTTAATGTTTCCAAGATGGCTTCCAATGAGCGCATTATAACAGTTAACTCAGGTATTGAAGCAGTTGGTGTTGATGATGGTCTTGGTGGTGGCGATGACGATGGTGATGATGATGGTGGTGGCGTTAGTGATGGCGATGCTACCCGATCGCGTCGTTGTAGTTGATATGTCCTTACCATCGCAGTTTTTCCTGGATACATAATAAAATTATGAAAATCTGAGGTACATTTTTAGATTTAATCTATATAATTTCATAAATTCAAACTCACAAATGGGTATAGTCTTTTGCTATTATTACCTGTAGGCAGGTCTTACTAGTACTGAGGTCAAGGAGGGTGGTATCGTCACCTCCTTGTCCTAATGTACGATGTTCTATCCTAATGCTTAATAATATTTACTAAAATGCATGGATCCTCATGGATCATAGTATCACTTCATAATCTTTATAACTTATAATAAAGGTCTTTTATTTATAAAATACTCTATAAAATACTATTAGAACTCTTTATGAAATTCTAAGAAACGTGATAACTCCACAAGATATGTTATTTGAAAGAATACTACTATATACAAGTATCACTTATATATAGAACTTATGTAATTAAATTAATACTTTTTTTAAATATAGATATATATATAATAATATATATATATATATATATATTTTTTTTACAGAGTTTTTTGTTTTGTTTTTGTAATTACGATAGTGAGCGGCCATTCTAATTTTGCAATTGTTTTCGTTCGATTCTAAATATTTGTTTAGTTAGATAGTAAACAAATACGTTTAAAAACAGTAACATGACTGATGACAAAGCTTGGTAAAGTTTAAATGTTCTCGTTCAGTGTTTTATATTAACAACGCAACTCTTTTGTAATATAATGATTTTAGTTGCTGTGTTATATAAAGTTGCAACATTATAATATCCACGAACCTAAAAGCATGTGTAAATAAAATTAATTTGGACACTACTCGACAAATGAGAATTTTACAAATAATTGTGAAAGTGGTGAGGCTCCATAATTTGGAATTTTCCAGGAAAGGAGAATATGGTTTTACGTGAGAATTTTTATATTGCAATTTAAGGCTCTAAATAATTTAAATCGGAGAAGTGACCGTTGGGAATGGAGCGTTTATAAATACAACTTTATAAGCAAACAGAGTTGCAGTGGGTAAATGAAAGCATTGAAGTCAAGGAGGTAAACTTAAATAATGAAATCGCTCCCATTCCTTCTTATAATATAATTCAAAATATTATTAAAATATAAAAATGAAGTACGGTCATATTATTAAACCCGGTGGTAAACACTTAACTTCCGAGCGAGCGAATAATTACCTTTTCTATAGTCACAAAATTTCAAGAATTTGCTCGATTATATAATTCGACGATCTCCAATCTAGTTGTCCCAAAAGAAAAAGGTCCAACAGAGTCCTACTCAATGATCAACGTCGTTGCTATGATGCGCCGACAACAGGAATATTGAAACAGACAACAAGGGAAATTGCTCAGTTCCCTGATCGGGTCCAGCCTCACAGAATTTTTTTTAAAGAATAAATTAAAATAAATTAAAATTAAATAAACAATAAATAAAATTTAAATTTAAACAATACATACAATAATAATAAAATATTTCAGATTTTATATTTTTTTTAAAAGTGTTAACGTTAATCAATTGCTAACGCCTAATATTAATGCCGAGTATATGCCGAGTATACCATGACTATCAAACAAGGCACCAAGTCCGAACGTCAGGATTAGTCATGTGACCCTCTCCATCGGACCATGTCCACTCCACGCATAGGTCCAGCGTTCTAACTGAGACTAAGCATCACGTCACAAGGAAGGAGCCCACGAGGGCATGCAAAACGTGTCCAACAAACTATAGGCCATATGCTGATATTATTCGATAAATTGCAACTATAACTCACCTTATCTCTATAGGAAGTTATGCCTGTATTGGTGGAGTAGCTTTGGATGGATCGAAGATTGCTAAGAGAAAACTGTAATCGATGAAACATCCTTGCATGGTTTCTTGACGGAGATTGTGATTCGTGAGGCATGCTTAAGAATTTTTAGCTTGAATTATTCAAGATGCTTAACAAAAGCCTTAATAGTGTGTAGTGTGAAGGTCCTTAAATCTTATGTGATTCAATTTTGTTGGTTCAAGATGGCCTTAATTTCACATTGGGCCCTTTATAACTTTCGCTGAATTGGGTGATAAGAACTTTTTAAAAGTAGTTGTAATCACATGAAAATTTCAACAATCCCTAAACATATCCCTCTTTATGACTACAGTCTGGTTTTCGATACCTCATGCTATGTTATTCTCAACACCTATGCAAATTTTCCATTTGGTAATGGCAATCAAATGATATATGGATGTTAAATAATTAATTGAATGGTCATTTGTGCCCAGCTAACACGCCTATAAATATTAGATAACTTGCTTGTAGAGGCAAATATTGTGAAAGAATCACACATCCCATTATAGTTGGGTTTGCAAGAGATCACCAATTAAGGCAACTAGAACAGATTAGCCCTTAGATTAAAAGACTGTTGAATGGGTATTAAACGCATTACTATATATTATGAACTAAAGCAAAAACTTTATTAGGGTTTACTTAAAGACAATGAAGTACACAGATATGGTGTTGTACTAAATATAGTAATACAGCCACAGAACACCCTTTCCCGAAGTTTCTCTATAATTCTCAACAATCATAGCTAACCTACATAGCCACAATATAGATAGTATTTTATGGTATTGCCGGATTTGAGGAAGTATTTCATTTTCGCTTCCTAATTGGGCTTTCTTAAATCCAAAGGTAAGTTGCAAGAGAAGCTTTATTTACAGAATTGGCAAGGTCGAAACCCAAGATATGAACATACCCAAATTTGAACGCAGATACAGAGATTTGAATTTATAACGTCAATACTTGGGATAAAAAAATAATTTAACTCTATCTTGACAGGTCCAAGGGTTTAAGATGCCTCTGATACCAAACTGTAAGGCTCTAAATAATTTAAATAAGATATTTACTTTAAATAGAATATCAAACCTGCTTTAAAAATTTAACCAAAATTCATAATATCAAAATTTATAATTTGATGTTGAGTACCAACCTGGGTTTCTGTGGTTGAAGATGCTTCTAATTTGCTCTCGCTACCGTTACCAAAAGACTAAAATCTCTGTGCCAAACTGGGCACAACCCCGGTACCCAGCTCCAAAATACTTTAAAATTTCAGTACCCTAGCCCCTGTGCCCAAAAGCATCAAGAACAATCAAGGCTCAATAATCTTCGATCAGTTATGGCTCTCTGTTGTAAATTCCTTCTCCGTTTTCTCCATTCTCCAAAAGAAAATCCTCTCTTAAAACTCCCTTTCGACTCCCTTTTCTCCCACCGTCTCCACTTCTCCACCGCCCTACCTGTCATCTCCTCGACTTTTCTTCATTACATGCCACCTGCAATGCCTCTTTGACTCCTTTACGTTGAATAAGTGTATATATATATATATAGATATATATATTTTACGTGGCTCATTGAGGTTGCCGACTTCGTTTCTTTTGAGTGAATTGTTTTTTATTTTATTTAGTTTAATATGATGTTTTATGATTTATGTTACTTATTTATTTTATACTTTTGAATAATTCATTTTATTCTTAACATATAATTAAATTAAATTATACATCAATGAAATTTAATTCACAATTTTATATTTTTTATATATATATATATATATATATATATATTTTACGTGGCTCATTGAGGTTGCCGACTTCGTTTCTTTTGAGTGAATTGTTTTTATTTTATTTAGTTTAATATGATTGTTTTATGATTTTATGTTACTTATTTATTTATACTTTTGAATAATTCATTTTATTCTTAACATATAATTAAATTAAAATTATACATCAATGAAATTTAATTCACAATTATTATTTTTGTTGTCTATATATATATATATATTCTTTGATTAAGGACATATATATATATATCTTGATTAAGACATATTATATATTATATATATATTATATATTATATATATATATATTATATTATATATATTATATATATATTATGTATGTATGTATGTATGTATTATGGTGAGTTATTTCGATAATCGATTTATTAACTTAAGCAAAGATAGAGTCCAACATTAGCCAATGTTTATATTATTGCACTACGCGCGGGTCATGCATATGTAGCTATCATATGGGTGGCCCGTATGTGTGCTAATATTCACATTCTATTTGTAATTGTAGGTGGGTCATTACAAAATTTCTGGGTCCGATACAAGTAGTATTAGTCTATTTTGAAGTTTGTTGATACATGTATAGACAAAAATCAAGAAAGTTTGTTGGTATCTTTACCTTTGTTGTACTGGTCAAAAGTCTTGTATAAGTCAGCCTCATGTACTGTCCTCATTAAACTAAACCATGCAAAGGCTCACAACACTCATGAATGAATTGAGGAGATTGAACAACACATAAGTTAACCACCATGTACCATTACTGTCCTCATTAAACTAAACCATGCAAAGGCTCACAACACTCATGAATGAATTGAGGAGATTGAAAAACACATAAGTTAACCACCATGTACCATGGGGCCAAAAACCCACACAGAACAACAAACCATTCCCAAAAGGGATCCACACCCTTCTCCAACAAGAACCGCTAGAAGATTTACAGAGGGGACTGGAAATAGGGCACAAAATAATTGCACTTGGGTCAGATTTGAAACACATGAGCGTCACAGTGAAAGCCCTTTTCAAACTAGATGAATTGGATGCACTCCTTTCCAACATGAGCTAGTTAGAAGGGAAGGAACTAATTGGGCTCTAAAACCAACTATGCTTGCTCTCATACAACACAAGTTCTTGAAGGAACCTTGTGATGGGTCAAACTTCCAGTTGCATCGTCTCAATAACATCATGAGACTAACCACACCTATACCTCCTTACAACGATGATATTATGAGGAGAGTTTTTAAATTGATAGTAGAGACTTTTCAGGACTGAGGCAACAATGTAGGCTCTACCTTTGGGAAGAAGCTTGAGATTCTAGAGATCACAGTCATGGTCAAAACATATGAAATCATGTTTGATTTAGGGTTTGATGACTGGATCCATCAAATGTTCCAATGTTTCTTCAGCATTAAGAAACATCACCCTGACACGATCAAAGCAAACATGTTGTCCATTTTGTCTTCAGTTATGGGGGATCGTGATGCCATTTGCAGGGAATTGTGGACTAAACTGTTGACCATTTGGAGGAGAGAACAATTGGTTTCACCTGTTGCTTATGAACTGGCGGAAAGGTTGGTTGAGCAAAACATTGGGCTGTTCAGGAGACAAAGGAGTAGGGAGGGGCTGCTCAGGGTTGGTGGATCGTGCAGCAAGAATGAGCTAAGGAGGAAGGGTCTTTACTTCATTTGCAAGGGACCTTGGGGACCTAACCACTCATGCATGGGTGATGCTGAGAAGATGACAAAGGGTAGAGTAGGAGGAGATTCCTTTTGACTTTTAGGGTGAAGATTCTTCTATGGACGAGTCCATGGATTCATACAGGGATGCCTCTGAGGAGTATGAGTCATGTGGAGTTGTTGACAGCAGGCCAAATTTATATTCCAGTGTGTATGGTGAGCAGTCAGTGGGCCCTATGGGAGACATTCAGGATGATGAGTCACTAGTGATGATTCAAAATGAGCAACATATGGTGGAACATGAGTCAGTGGAGGAGGATGATGTGCACAATATGCATGATGAGCCTTTTGGGGAGAGCCAGTTGGAGGTTCATATTGAGCCCGTGATGGAGGAGGATGAGCAACCACGCTGTTGATTTGGGGTAGCATCGAATGTGCTCTAGCCACGAAATTTGGTGGAGAGGCTATAGCACATGAGATCTCCAAAACCCAGAAATGGTTTGGGCAAAATCTAAACAGTTTGGGAGATATTAAAATAATTAATATTTTTAATGGAGTTTCTAAGTCTAAACTTAGGAAAAATAAAATATTAACGTGAATTAATATAAAACTGAGTTAGAATGGTCCAAAAGTCATGGATCAAGCCAAATCTGATCTTAGTCGTTGGTTAGAGATTTGATCTCGGCTGTTGATGGACCAATGAGAAAAGTATAAGAGGAGGCTTAAGGGTCAGTTGGAGAACACACACCGAGAGATCAAGTATTCGATTTTTTGGGGCAGGGTTTGTTGAGGAAATCGAGTGAGTGATCTGAGTTGCAGCTGAGGGGAAGTGAATACATAGCAGAGAGGCAGAGTTAGTATCAGGAGGATTAGTGTAGAGCTGGGAGAGGTTGACGCAGAGCGAGCTAGAGGCTACGCAGAGGCAGCCAGGAGCTGCGCAGAGTCAGAGAGGGCCAGTGTGTGAGACACAGAAGGTCTAGGGGTTGATGTAGAGGCTCCAAAAGCTGACGCAGAGCCCAGAGAGGCTGATGCAGGGCCAGAGAGGCTGACGCAGGGCCTAGAGGCAGCGCTGGGAGAATTTCGTGGGACAGACTAAGAGCTGAAGAGCTGGATAGGTGACGCAATGCCTATCAGGGCGGTAGAGAGCAGCAAAAGCGTTGCAGTGTTGTTGTGGGATCATTCATCCGGTGATTTAGCCGGAATATCTGTCTCTGACTGAGAGGTACTACTGCCGAGGGCATTCTCTGTTGGGTGAGCCATTTCTGGCACCTAGATAATAGATTGTATTCTGAAACTGCTTAATAATAAAACCCTCTGATAGCTGCACTGGTTTTCCTGCATTGGGTTTTCTGAGGACATTAGTCCAAAAACAATGGTATCACTTGTGTTTGTTTTTCTTTCAGTTGATGATCTGTATGTGTTGATACTGTACTTGTATTTATTTTCAGTATTTACATAGTAAATAACTTGTTAAGTAACTGAACAAGTAGGAAGAAATAAATCAGATAGTACAGGAAGAATTTCTAACGGATAGACTTAGAAATTCCAACACACGCTTGGGGTCAGCCATTGATGAGGCACAGATAGATGTATAAACAACTAGCAGGGTGGTGTTTGCAGGCACTTATCCTCAAGAGGTGTTGGAGGCTGACAGGGTAGTTTTGCTGGAGGCTAGTAAATGGCAGGAGCGTGGAGTTTCCGATCAGAGGAGGGAGGAGCTGTTGGAGATGGTGGTGCAACCATCTTTTGGCCTACCCATTGATGAGGTGCAGTGGCAACCAATAGAGCTGCAATATTTCTAGGCCACAACCTTCTCTAGGAGTACATAGACAGCGCGTGCAACACGAGTTGCCCACTTATAGGGAGAGAGGCAGGGATTCCTAGACATATCTAGTTGATTGGTTGGACAAAGCTGCATGAGTTGAGCATGGTGCAACACCGTGGACTCGTATCGTATATAGGTACATGTGCATCCAATCCTTCCCACGGGATGGATTGGTGGGAGATCATGAGTTGGTACTCTATTGATGCAGCGATGTTTTTATTTAGGGACATAGTACATCAAGAGCCCTTAGATGTAAGGGATATTGAATATTTCAATTGGCAAAGGGATGTAGGCCGACAGTTCATTAGTATTTCAGTAGCACTAGCCCAACATTCACACAATGGGGTTGACTTCGGCCTGTGCCAGAGGTTGGATTGTAGAGAGGTGATGAGTTGGTATTTGCTTGATGGAGCAACAACTTTAGTCGGAGATAGAGCACAGTTAGAGCCATGGGGCTTGAGCGATGATTGGCCATGGTGGCATTGGGATCCAGATAGATCTACTAGTAGCAGGTTGAGTCAGAGATGGGCATGGGATCTAGGTATTGGGGGATTTAGTCATGTTTGGATTGCTTGGAGGCATGATGTGGACCAATGGTTCATATGGGATCCTGGTATCAGTTTGCAGATGCCTCTACAGTGGACATGTGTGGATTGCTTGAGGGCAAGCAACCTTGGGGTGGGAGGATTTGTCATGTCCCCATTTTTATTTTCCTCCATTAAATAGCCAGGGTGGATTTCCAAGGCAGGGGATGGCCAGGTCATGGGAGCAGGTTTATGTCATCAGGGGTTCTGAGGGAGTTTTGAGGAGTTTTTATGGGATCAGATGGAATTCGCTTGGCATATTTCATCATCCGCACAGTTTGCCTTTCGTTCCGTCGCATTCCAGCAACTTTAAAAAATAAGCGTTATTATGGGGCCTAGCTTAATTAATTATGCTCAAGGTGGCATTCCAGGGAGATTAATTGATGGAACACCTCAGTGTAATAACTCGTTGGAACTAGAACGAGAAGATCTACAGGATGGGATGCTGAGAAGTGACTTCTAGTGCTCAGAGAGAGTATGGTGGCCAATTTACCATTTTCCCACATTAAAAATATATTTTAATTGAGGGAAATGTGCTCAATGATTAAAATAATATTAAAATAAGAGCTTCTAGAGGGGTCCATAAGATCTATAAAAAGAGGAGGAGGCCACTAGAGGTAATCTTGGATTTGATATTTCTTCTTGTATGAGAGGTTGAGAACCCGATTCTCTACTTCATTGGTAGCCCCAAGATGGAAACCCTAGGGTGTGCTAGTGGGTGTTGGATGAAGACCCAACACTTAGGAGATTTCACTTAGAAATCTCGCAGTGCTTCATTGGAGTTTTGGAGAGAGTAGTTTTGCAATAGCAGGTTTGCAACAGTGTTCTCATTGGGCCATCTACGTCATTGCTAGAGTCATCATCAGTGGGTCAAAGATCTTTTTCTGGGTTTTGTTCCGCTTGCTTGGCAAGCTCAGGTTCCACTATTCCTTCATGTTGATTAATAAAATAGCTCAGTGATTTTATTAGCATCTATTTGTGTATCAATTTTGTGGCTGTGTGTCTATTTACAATTATTTTGCTTTTCAAGTTCATTTATGGTATCTATTGTTAAAATTTCCATTAGGGATATTACAGGGCATCGACCATCCACCACTTTCCTTCTTGAATCAAGGCAGTCATGTCATCCTTCCTTTCCTCGGAGAGTTATCCATTGGACTATATCTGGTTTTTCCTCATACAACTACCTTTTTCACATCATGCTCCTTCAGGATCTTCCATCCTTCCACATGAGTATCAGTTGTAGATGACATCCACACTTCTCCTTAGGTAGCTTTCTATTAGCCCATCCATATATTATTCGAAAAATCAGAAATGAACATCAAATAAAAAATTACCTTTTGTGATGGCCCTTCATCGTGACATCTGCTTGTTGCAATATCAATCCTGTATTCATATTGACACATCTCGAAGATATTCATTTGTTAAGGGTCTTCTCTCTTTTCAGAATTTTCCACGGTCTTCATATCTTTCCCATGGAGATATCATAGTCAATTCTTCTACTCATAGGATGTTGATTGCCTTCTCCATAGTTGCGTCTTTCACGATCTCTTCTTTTCTCTTTCTTCACATATTACTTCCCAGGAACTCCCAATCATAGTTCCTTCATTTTTGTCAACCACCTCATATTCCATATGAGGACATATTATGTTGATCTCATCTAGTTAATATGTGACCCATGCCTTTATGCATCCTTTTAATGAAAGAGATCCTTTTCTCTTGATCATGCTCATGAGGTAGAGCATGCATCTTTACTATCTGCAACTATATAATGACATGACTTGACCCATTGAACATATGCATACGGACCTCTTTTCTTCTTTGGTCATCTAGGCTTCCTTCAACAGCTTCCTGTTCTTGATTGAGAGTGCTTCAATCATCTTTGACCTGCTGCATTCCTTTGTCATCATACCGTCATTCTTCTAAACAATGAATCCCATCTAAGGTGGTATTCTTAGCGAGGCACTTGCTTCTTCCCAGGGATGAATCTTCTAATGAAGATTCCTATAAAGGATCTTGAATATCTTTCTCTTGCAAATGCTCCTTTTTAATGATGGATGATGAGATCTATACTAGATGACTTCCTTCTTCTGTAAGTGCTACTTATGCTTCTAATGAGGTTACCAAGAGCTACAATTTTCTATGATGACTGCTACAAGTATGTAGACTTTTACTTCAGTTATGACATGAGCTCTTGTAAGCTTACTTTGATGACTTCTTAAGATGCATCCTATCATCTTTCAACCATGGCAGATGTCTTTCATCTTCTATTTTTCCTTGCTATCCATGTAGGAGTCCATATAGTTCTATTCCATCATGTTTCTCAAAGGATCAACCCATCCATCTTTATTTCTTGTACCTACAATATAACTTAACAAGTACCCCAGGCAAATAATATGATACCTGTTGATCACTGGAGTGGCACTGATGATTATATGAAGACTCCACAGGCAAGGATGATCCAAAAGTCAGTTGTACCATCATATATCATCAGTCAACAGAGTTTTTTAACTCTACTTCTGTCTTCTCATCATCTTTCTTGTACTCAGATTCCACACCCTGCGGGGAATTGTAATAAGTGATACTAGTAATGATGAGTTTTTGAGTCTGTAACATGCTTAGGATGTTGGGACTTGATCAACAAACGAGTACACCTTGGAGTGTTCTTTTTATTCGGTTAATTATCTCTTCTTTTTCAGAGGCGGATAATTTCTGGGTTTTTTCACTCAATTTTTACCCCAAAGCCGGGGTGATAGCTTGAAGGTTGAGCCCCTAACACATCTTAGTGTCTAGAGTTGACGTATATTACCATAAAAGATCACACAAAAAATTTCGTGGAGTTTTGCTAGGTCTAAGTATGATTTTTTAATAATTAAAAATTTCCCGCAAAACGGAATTTTTTATTTATTTTCTATGTAATGGTGTAAATAAGTGGCCTTAGGAAATGTTTGGGGCGTATGACTACTCAAAATTCATCTTCAGAAGTCCAACATTATCCTACGACCCAGTTTGGGGGTCAAAAAATGACTTATAGTCCCTCAAAAGTCAATTTTCCTAATGTTAGTGGCAAAAATTCAAAAAATGAATAATTGGAAAAATTTATAAATTTTTCCAAAGTTAAAATAAGTCAAATTTTGACATGGAAATTATGTGGACAGTCAAAGGTGATGTGGCAGTTACATGGGGGCCACCAAAAAGACGCTAGCTCAATTACAAGTCAAGTCAAAGTCAAACTGGGCCTACATTGAGTTCATACGTATGGCCAAAAGCTCACCTTGATATAATTCAAATGTTATGGAATATAAATCTGAAGTTTAAACTTTAATAAAGTGGGTGGGGATTGGACCCCACCTCAATCATATCATCTACGTAGGAGGCAATCAAATCAGATTAATGCACTTGCCATTAAAGATTCAATGCTAAGGGAAAAGAAGGTTCCACACAACATGGGAAATCACCGCATGGTTCAGATTTTGTAATAGTAGATCTGATTTCTATTATTTTGGGAGTATATCTCCACACAACTTCACATCCTTTACACTTGTACGCACAGTACCTACCTTAGCCTCTACGTAACAGCTAGTTCAAACTACACGCAGATTTGAAAGGGGCTGTGTTATTTCAGTTAGTGGCGGACATGTGTCAGAGTTTGTCTCCCTACAAAATCAGTGAAGAGATACATGTTGCTGAGTTCATACGCAGTGGCAGCTTGACATCATATTTTGTGGGGATTGCATTTGAGTTTACATCAGTTAACTAAGGAGTTATCTCCCCATTCCACCAACATTTATACACATGGCAGCAGTGAGGATGTACGCACAGGCTAGCAGAGGGTATTCACAGCAGTTTGATTTCCACACTTCACAGTCACATTGCCACTTGAAACTTGACTTGGTCTTTGGGATTGTCATCAAGTTACACTTATCACTTGGTTTCTCCATTGGGATCATCTCCCATTTTCTTATTTATATGAGTCTTGAGCTCTCATTTTTGCATCTTTAGAACAAGCTATTGGGCTTGTGGAGACTGCTGGATTTTGTATTCATTTTCATATAATAAAAGAGACAATGGGGTACTATTGTGTTAGTGTTCTCTTTCCATTTCTTGAGGCGATGTTATTTCAATTGTTGTGCTTTACATTCTACATGTATGTTGGATTATGCTAGTTATCATTTTGTTACTTGTTTGGATTAACATATGCAAGCTATCTTGTATGGTTTTTGGGTTAGAGAAATACTCTAGGAAGATGAGCACTGGAAGATTTTTGGTGAATTCTCTAGCCTTCTCTTCCGTTGTATAATCTAATCCCTTTATGATTGCTGACATCTTTTTCCAAGTGTGTAGAGATCTTTAGATTTGGTTGAAGGATTTACTTGGGCGTGTTGTAACTCTCCAATAGACGAACTAACTCCCAAGATCAAGAATAGAAGGACCCAATCGGTTTGTGTCAAGGATCTCATCAAACGATTTTGAAAGAGGGAGTTTCCTTTCCATAAAGCCTACTAAGATCACATAAATTTAAATTAAATATTTTTATTGATCAATATCTTGTGCTTTCAAGGATTTTATTTGCTACCTAGAGCATGGTTTACTAGACAAGTATGGAGTTCCACTTGCATGTCTTGATCTAGTTCTTGTACACTAATTGTAGATTATCATTTTGACTCTTTCATGTCATCTTTGTCTTCTTTTCAGAATTATTTTGGCTTTCCATTTGAAGGCATTTCACTTCATTTTAAGCAAATCCAATTTCATTTCTTAAAGAGCAATATTTTGAAGGCGCTAGTTGTTTATGTATTTTAGGCTTATCTTGTGTATTGATGGTTATTGCTCATATCAGATTTTTGCTTATAAATCTTAAAGAAATAATCTGTTTAACTCTTAATAATTCTCCTAGAAACTCACATCTCTTTTTAACTTAACTTTTCATTAGGGACCACCCCCCTTGGCTAACCTAGGAGATAACTTAAACGAAGAGAGAAGGGATTTAGTGTGATAGACCCTTCTCTAAGTTCCCTGCCACCAACCACACCTTGTGGGGTTGAAGGCTTTTCTCACTGACTTGTAGGTAGGTGTAGGCGGCAGGGTCAACAATACCAAAACATGATGTTAAGTTATCCTTCTAGGATCTCTATGCAACCAAGAGGTCATCCTATGGTTTCTTAGGTACAAACCATAAATCATATTATGTCACACTAGGGTTTCTCCCATGCCCTAACATCCTAACAAACCTTAGAAGTATAGTTATAGGGAATAAGTACCTTAAGATTAGGGTTTCTAAATACTAGGGTTTCTTATGAGCCATCTATAGTTCAAGATACAAACCCTAGAGCCATAACTTCAACCCTACAACATCTTATGATGGACCCTTAAAAATAAAAAAATAATATACATACCTTATGAGTACTTACTTGTGATGCCATGGTTCCTTCACAAAGGTATCTTTGCCATCCTTTTTGCTATCTTTCTGACTTTCTTTTATTGTTCTTCTGATGGGACCAACTTCTCCACGAGCTCTTTTCTGCTATATTTGACAGCTTCAAGACTTCTTTACTGCAGATCTTCACAGTAGGGAATGTTCTTGTTGTATTTGTCTACTGCCCGTGGAATCTAGATGCTTATTTGCACTCTCTTTTAGAATGTATTTAAATGATTGTCAAGGCACTTCTATTGGAAGGTTAGCCTTTCTTGAATGATTGATCATTCCGCAAAGAACAAGTATATGTGGATTGTTGATGTTTGCGCTCTTAGTGCCATAGATGTTTGACTCACCCCAGACTTGGGTTTTGCAATTATTGAAATGAATGTTATATCTTGACTGCCTTCATGATTCTGAGGATGTCGAGATACTTGATTCTGAAGTTGCTTTAGTAGGATAGCCCTTTGGAGAATAAGTAAACAGTCCTTTCTTTCAAGGATTAGATGCTTGATTTTTCTTACTAATGGACTTAGGTTGTTTTTGAACATTTGAAATGTGCTTTTGGCTTCTTGAAACAATGATTTTATATCACTTCATGATGTCCACAAATTGTAGGTCTTTTTGCTTGGGGAAGGTCAAATATTGTAGTCAAGACTCTCGATTGATTTTGGAATGAGATTGGGTCCTTTAATGTCTTGAGAGATGTAGTTCACTGTAACTTCCTTGAGGTCAGACCTTGAGATTTTTGCGCCTAGAATTTTATCAAGCTCTCTTTTTGAATTCAGCCCTCAAGTATTCTTCAAGATTCATCTTCCTTTTGATGTCCCCCTTCAAGCTGCTTTTCCTCATCTTGCTTCCTTAGTTCTCGAAGATCTTCTAATGCTTCTATTCTTGATTGTCCTTCTTTGAGTTGCCCTTTCTTGACTTGATGCCTTAGCTCTGATACCAGGTTAGTAAATCTAGGGCCAGCAGTATAGGTGATTTCACTTGCTTATGATAACTGCTTGTGGAGGGTTTTTATTTTTCTTGATTAGATTCTTCTTTAGCTTGATTATTATTGTGTTCTCTTCATCAAACAACAACCAAAACATAATGAATAATGAAACAAAGGACACAAGATATAGGTGGTCAGCCAGGGCGAAAACCTCTCCAATCTTGAGAGGAAAACCCACACAATTCTTCTTCTTATAGAATCTTCAATTGACGAATTCCAAGACCTAGACCCTGGACAGTGAACTTCTCCAAGACCAAGTCAAACTTGCCTCAAGTCAACGATAGATTCTTCTTGACTTCAATCCCTTCTTCAACTTCAGTCTTTGACCCTGAAATTTTCGACCACCTTGACTGCAATTTTTGGCCTCCTTCACTGCAATTCTCGGCCTCCTGAAACAGATTATACTTTTCGCACGTGTGACGGATTGAGGACGTTGGAGACTCCTCCTCTTCACTTGGGCGGGCTTTCTTTCTTAGATTATTTGGCTTGCTATATGAGACTTCTTTTACCCTTGTTTTGCGTATTCGGCCTAAACTGTAATCTTGACTCTCTGGCTAAGAATGTGCCCTAGTTACAGATCACACGTGTGAGGAAATGAGCCCAAAATAGATCTGAAATATAGCGAGTTTATCTCTCGTTCAATTCACTTCTCCTTTTTTTGATTGAGCCCCTTTCTTGCCTTGTTGATTGGACTTCTGAATTGTTCATCGATGATACTAGAATGAGGCCGAGTCCTCCTATATATAGACTTCCTCATCCATGATTTGAGGGTGACTTGAAGCTGTCCCTGGGTCGACTTGATCTTTGAGAAGGCCGACTTGTGATTTTCTTTTATGACTTGGTCTTCGAGAGTTCTTTGATTAGACTTTTGACTCAAATAAAATTTTCTTACAATATGGAACATGCCCAAATGGGTCACTTCATACATGACAATGACTCTAATGACTTGATGATTCAATGACAAGTCCTAAGAGCGCTCAATAGGAGGTTGACCTAAAAATAAATCTTGAGCATGAAAACCATGCCTCAAGATCAACACTAATAAATTTATTTTTCTCATTACGTCAAATACATAAAATCATGATTACATATGTCATTATGAAGACCGAACCTAGTTACATATTTCAATAGGCAAGAAGAATTTCTCAACCAAAGAGGCTTAAAACTTAAGATTCCCTTTAATGCAAAGGCTCACAAATCTGCCAAATCTGCCAAATCTCTGCTATAGGAGACGTTTGAAATTTCTATCATAGGGGCTCTTGCAAATGGCGAAAACACCTTATGCTAGTGATCATAATGCCACAAATTTGTGCCTTTTTAATTGAGTGATGTTGACACCTAATCCTCACGATTAAGTGAATTCATGTAAATAATTAAATTAGGAATGTGAATAGTCATCAGGGGATGAACTGAACAGTCACACCCTTTTGTATATAACAATATCATACCTGATGGAATAAATGAATCAGTTTTTTTGCCAAATGGAGTTACTGCTTGGCCTGACATGGTATTAGAGCCAACTCCTTGTTTTAGCTCTTATGCTCCTGTAACTCCTCTGTCCTGCCATATCCCCTTTGCCATATTCCTTTCCAGCGCTGCCTCTGTCCATAACGCATCTGTCCATATTCAAAAAAAAAAAAAACTGATGCCAGGCGCTGCAAACTCACTATCGACCGCCCATTTTTTTACTACACCTCATTATTGAACGTTGTTTTGACATTATTGAAACGCTGTGCTGCTCTTTTCATTATTGAAACACTGTGCTGCTCTTTTCATACCCTCCAAGGTAGACCTGATGGCCTTCACCAAGGCTGATGGTACCATAGCCACGATGATCATCATGACCGAGCATTGGACTACCAGCCGTTTCGTGATATTGTTTTGAAAGAACTGGTTGTTGATGCTGCCCAATTCTTCTTCCCTAGCGTCAAAGCGGTGAAGGAACAACAACAGGAGATGCTCTGTGAAGAGTAGACCCGTCGGGAGACTGCGGAAGATCGTACATTCGAATCTCAGCGACGTCAACGACATCGACTCTGTCGTATAGAAGGGGTGTCCAACAACGTTGGGAGTAAACCGGAGGTCACGTGCAGTTGCTGAAAGAATCCCTTTAAGGGACAAAAATTTCAAATCACATCTTTCTGGAGCTGGTGGTTCACGAAATTAGGATTTTGGTACCAGAATGTAAGTTTTGGTTTACGCATAGTCCCATTCCTCTCGTTGTTTTGTAGTGGAGGATTTTGGTACCTGCGCTTGCTCTTTTCCTCTCGTTGTTTTGCGGTGGAGGATTTTGGTAGAGCAAGTGTTGCACTGACATCTTTGAGGTGCGTCCTTGCTTGACAGAGAATCTTGTGAGCCACGGGTGTGGGGCCTGGTCTTCTCTTTGTTCGGTGCGGACTGTCGATGAAAACAATGTGAATGTGCTTAGCGATTCTCCATATGTGACCATTTCATTGTCTCTGGGCTATATTTATCTCTTATTGAAAGTTAATGGGGATCTGATTGTTTACTTCACATGGATAAAGGCCACATGGACTTTGGTGAATTTTAAACTTGTGTGAAAGGATTGGGCATCCCATGCTGTATACTGCGCTTGCATTGAATGATTTTTATTGGTAGCTGTGTACATCTTTGAAAGTCATTTTCCGTTTGTGTATTGAAGTTGTGATGACAGTGATTCAATGGGTACATGAAAATCTTATGTTAGAAATTTTAGTGGACGATAATACCCTTTGGGAATGCCCTTTTGAGTACATTTTTACTGTATATTGGTAGAAGTATTTTTTTCTATCAGCAAAAGTTTTTTACAGAATGCATTCAATCATATCCATGGTAGGAATAATTCTCACTGGCAAGGAGAACTATCCTGAATGGTCCCGGTTGATAAAACACACCCTCATCTTCAATGAGTTGTGGAAAGGAGTGTGTGTCGGAGGAGACAATGACCCAGTACAACCTACCTTAGACAAATAGCTCGTCATTTGGGAAAACAAGAACAACAAAGCTTATGCATTAATCGCAACATCTGTAAATGAAGAGGTGAGTCGCCATATTTCGTCATATTCAACTTCCTTTGAAGCTTTACAAAAGCTGAAAGAACTCTATGACTCACATTCTGCACTTGAAGTCGTTCAACTCATGATTAAACTTTTCACTCTTGAACTGCAAAATAATGATCCTCTTGCTCTTGCATTTGAAGTAAAGTCTATAATGCATGATATAAAATCCACTAAGGTTGAATTGGATATTCCTCTTATTGCTTTTCTCAAGGCACT
>APFE031679805.1:104795-146403 GCA_000404065.3 Pinus taeda | reverse complement strand
AGACATCTTCACCAAAGCGCTTGGAAGAGAAAAGCTTGAAAGATTCAGAACGATGCTTGGACTCACCAACATCCCTTTAGATTAAGGGGGGGAATGTTGACACCTAATCTTCACGATTGGGTGAATTCATGTAAATAATTAAATTAGGAATGTGAACAGTCATCAGGAGATGCACTGAACAGTCACACCCTTTTGTATATAACAATACCATACTTGATGGAATAAATGAATCAATTTTTCTGCCAAATGGAGTTACTGCTTGGCCTGACAAGTGAAAAGACACAATAGGCTAGCTTTCTTCCTTCAAAGGTCCTGCACACAAGATTCAGTGGTTTATCCATGCAAAACAAAAGATCAACCTTCATAATAAACTTCACAACGAAGATGCAAATACTTTCGGCCAGTTCACCAAAATAGCTTGAATTTTAATTAAATTTTATTTAAAAATTTAGGGAACTTTGTTAAGGCTTGAGGCTTATGGCCCTCAATTTGATTAAATCTCTCAGACCCTAAAGGCCTTCAACTGGAGATGAAATGTCACTCATGAAAAGAGATAGCCCTCCAAAGGTTTTCTCGGCTTCTGCAAAGAAAAGACAATTAAATCAATAAATTTATGCCAAACCAAATGAATTAACCTTCTAGCGAAAAGCAAGTCTAGCAGCCAAGCAAGGATCCACTAGATCCGCCTAACCAAATGTGTTCCCCAATCGAAATAAAGGAGAAAACAAGCTACAATAAATTTGGTAGGCTATTGAAAATAACACGTTTTAAAACAATAGTAGAAATTAAAAGCACATTATTCAGAATACATTACCATAACAAGCTGAGAAAAACACCATAGTTTAACCCCAAAGTCTTTTGCTTTATTGCTCAATAGAAAAAGTATTACAAGACCAGTGGAGCTTCTTAGCCAAGAGCTGTATCACATGATGATCAAATGAGGAGCTTAGAGCTTCCTTATATAGAAAAATGAGAGATCTAGATCCCCCTCCAAGTGGAAAATGGCTAGGTCCAGAGATGTGCACAACTTTGGCTTGATACTGGAGAATAACAGCTAGTTGAGGCTTGATCCATGCCAAAAATTAATGTCGTCCCTTGATCTGTAAGAAAAAAAAATCGAATTTGTTGAAGAAGGCTTTGATCCCAGTCCAAAAAATATTTTTTCCAACGTTTTCCTTGAAAATTGTTCCTTGCCTAAATCACCATGGTCCAAACGTTTGATTTTTTTTAAAAAGTCAAAATTTTCCTTTGATAGAGGGCCTCAAAAATATTTTCTAATTTCTTTCCTTGAAATTCCCTCATTTAATTTAACCACCTAGACCCAAAGAATCGATTTTCCTTGAGAAATTATTTTTCCTGGTCCAAGGAATTTTTTGTGGGATTTTCTGCCTTGGAAATGAGTCCTTCAAATTTAATATTCCTCGGGAAAGTCAATCTCCAAAAATTCGTTTTTCCACTTGGAGAGAATTTTTATTTTTTGACCATTTTCTGGCTAATTTCTTGCCATTTTCTGTTAGAAAATAAAAAATAAAATAATTTGAAGGGATAGACACGATTTAAAACTCTGACTGCTCTTTGAAAAAAATTGGAGTGTTCTCTGCTATAGGGTAGTTGACCTTTGTGTGGTAAACATGTCCTATACCTCAGTTATGAAGGAGGGAGTCTCTCTATTTTTACTCCTGGTACACAATTTGTGTCAAAACTTTTCTCAAAATTGCTGTCATATTGTCCTCCTCTAAATTCTTGATAAAGCGTCAAATTTGTGGGGCTAGCAAAAATGTCTCTTCAATTTCTGTGCTGTTCTCTTTGTTGGAATCAGCTGTCACATCATCACCAAATTTATCATTGATACACTTCTCATTCATCTGCTTAAGTGGCTCTGCTTCACTAGGACTCTCTATTTTGATAGTAGTGTTAGCATCATCGGATTTTGTACTAGGAACTTCCTCTTGAACAACTGATGCCTCATCGTTAGGGATGGCTTTAAAATCCCTGGATGGTTGTCTCATACCAACGTTGACTTTACTGCTGGCAAAGACATCTTGCCTTAAGGTTGCTTCATATTCATCTATATCTTCAAAGTTGATTTAAGCCGCTTCTACTTCCAAATTAGTGAACATATTACTACCTTCAAATCTGATTGCAGCATCAATTTCCTTAACCATGTTTGGTTCTGTTTTTTCATAATTGCATGCGCAAGCTATTTGGCCTTTAGAAGTATCACTCTCTGCTTGTGTGTGGACATGGATCCCATCAACCTTGTAACCAGTTGTCTTACGTGCATGCTGGGAAGCACTAGGCATTGGCCCAGACTTCCTATAGACATTGCCCCCTTTTGAATCATACTATTTATCAAAGCCAAAAAACTGTTTCTCATTGTCTAAATAATAAAATTTGTCTCCAGTCTCTCATGTAACTGTCTTTTCCAATGATGATGCCCCACTATTACCATCTGCCTGTGGGGTCAACAGAGATGTTGCCCTTACTTGCACAGGTTTTTTATTATTGACCAAACTAGATACCCCATATTGAACAAAAAGAGACGACTCCCCTCTTTGACCAATAGACATTTGAGGTATTTCCCTGGCATTAGATTGTGCAAAAGTATTAATAGAGCTAGGATTATGGTTTCTGCTCCCTTCAACCCCATTCCTGTTACCAACATTCAAACAATTTGCAACATTGTTACCTAGAGTGTTTATGGCCTGGATGAGCTACGTCATTTGCTGCTTTTTATGGGCTATCTGCTGCGGCCTTTGCAATAGCAAATTGGTCATTTTCTGCTGTCCATGGATTAGTACCTTCAAGAGATCACTAGGATCTTGTTCTCATTGACCTCCCTTATCCTCCATAACTTTACTATTGACAATCCTTTTCATTTGACTGTAACTTGTATCTTCAAGGGTCATAAACTCACAAGCTGGCAGGATGCTCAACTCTGAAACCACTGTAATATCCCAAAGGGGATTTTCTAGCTATAGTTTTTTGTTTTTGTTTTTTTTTAATATGTTTTTTTCGATATTGGTCTAGGGTTTAACAGATCAATAATTCAACAATGACATAAATATGTTCAACAACCACGTAAATTATTGTAATAATTGAGTTACAACAGGCCACAAATAAGTAACATCAACCAAAATACTTCAGTTGTCATCCAACAATATAAAGACTTCAGTGGCTTATGCTAGTTGCAACCTAACAATCATTTACAAGGGCTTTTACACCCCGGCAGTAACAGTTCATTCAATTTAGACCAAGGTTACTTGGGAGCGGAAGCGAGAGTGGGGAGCGACATTTTCAAAAGCTCCCGGTGCGGGAGCGTATTTTTATATAATATATATTTTTATATATTTTGATGCATAGACGTCAACAAAAGCATGTAGAACGATGAATTAGATATAAAAAACATAAAAACATAGATTGAAGTTTGAACCATATAACATCAATCATCTAGAAGTTATAATCTTCATCAACTACGTCCACAAGTTAATAACATGCAAGTTTACAACATATCGAGTCTCATGATTCATCAATCTTAAAGTTTCAAGCTTTCAAAATTCAATACATAACATTTATCATCATTGATCGCCAAAATTATTAAAAAATTCTAACATGAAATGAAATGAAATGAAACAACTTTCAACTTTCATGAAGCATCAAATTCATAATTCATTACCAATGAGTTATAATTGCCGACTTCAAACTTAAATTGTCATATATTGTTTACAAAAATATCATAATAAATATGAAAGAGTCAACAACTATAAAAACTACTAGAAACTAGAAAAGACAAGTAAATCTTTTATCTATTGCTAATGCTTGGGCTTCTTGCCGCCACGAGAAATGTCTAATTTTTGAGTCTTGTTGGAAAATCAAGAGCTTTGTCATTAATATAACCCTCTAAGCATTAATATCTAGATGTATATTTGTCATTACCTCTTGATCTGTATAGGGATCTTTGTTATTAATATCACCCTCTAAGCATTAACATAAGATAGAAGAAACATAGCATGTCAAGTCAAGATTTTGTGTGAGTAATGTGTACATTTTTAGTAGGGTCATGATAGAGGAGTTCGAAAACCAATGTCACTAACATCAAAGTACATAGAGGGATTGGTGCTCTTGATTAAATACAAGTTCCATACCCTAATAGATGACAAAATCCAATGGAAACATTGCAATCCCCTCAATCCTAAAATACTAAAAGATTGATAAGTTTGCTAGATTTTGAATGAGACCTAAAATTCTACTTTTACCATATGAAATCTAATGAGGTCGGAACCACTCTTGAACATCCCGAGTCATTTCATGGTAATGTTAAAAATTTAAGTAAAAGGATGAAAATGAAGATTAAGGAGAATGTCACTTTTACTTTAAGAATTTAACATTACCATGAATTGCATATCAATACTAGGGCCATAGGCTTGATCATTAGGCTGGCCCACTAAAAAATTATTGTTTCTTTGAAAAAAATTGTATTTGGAATGTTTTTCCAAAAAAGGCTATGGAGCGAAAATTTTGCTCTCGGGGTCGCTCCCCAAGGGAGTGCGCTTCGGGAGCAGGTTCGAGGAGGGGGAGCTGCTCCTATGCAACCCTGATTTAGACACTAGTAACGTAATTGCACCAATATATTAAACCCTATTCATTACCACTCTATTATCTAGATACTACTGTTTTAGAAATAGACAGACTTTATACTTCACCTAGCTTGCTAATATGGTCTTCCTTTGTGATTTCTTCGCTCCTCATGTTGGCTCTGAGTGTAGCTTCAGGTCCTTTTTGTAACCCAAAGACTAAATGTGCTTTCTTCAATATCTGTGGCTACGAAAGACTTGTAACAAGCTTGCCGATTGGAATATTGTCCTCAGGGGTCCTTGTTGTCATGAATAAAGGACGTCAAATGATTTGGCTTCCTTCTCATCAACTTTGCTGGCTGAGTGTGGTTCCCTACAATCTTGAACAAGGTTCCAATTCAGTCTGACTGCCCTTCAATCAATCTTTTTGGCTTTAACAAAGTCCTCAGGTAAACTCATTGTCTGGAGTAGCCTCAGGAAGATTCGGTAGATTGTTTGTTGTCTGAATAGTCTTTGGAGGGTTAAGTTGACCGCAGGCAATACCCTAATTGTTAGGCTGTGATCCTTGAATCAACCTCAAGACTAAGCGTTGGTGACTGATGTGCTGTACTGTCTTTCATTGCACTTATTGTTTTTCTTCAAATCACTTCGGTCAACTTCAGGGAAAAGGTCGGGAGGGTTTCCTTAGGAAGAAATTCCCGCTGTTCAATTTAGAGAATACCACAAAAATTTTGATTTTGCTAGCCAAACAAATCTGCGTGGTTCCAAGATAATATGCTGTGCCAAAACAAAGAAAAAAGTGACTAGCTAGGGTGGGATCACCTCCACCGAAACTAGACAGGGGATTAAATAGGGTGGAATCACCTCCTCCGAAACTAATCAAGAAGAAAGGGTCTTAAAACCCTCAGAGCCTCAGGCTCAAAGAAAAAAGAGACAATTCAATCCAATTCATGATGAGAAAATGATACCCTCACTCCATTATTTATAGATTCCTCATGGGGTTTTCTCTTTCTTAATCTAATGTGAGGGGTTACAAGTACAACCCCCATTTTGGGCTTTTTGCCCAAGCTACCCCAAAATTTACCAAATGTTGCCCCAAAACATTGGATAATGGGTTTCCCCCTTTATCAATGATTATAGCCTACGGGGTTGGATAGGCTATTTCGTTCTCCCTTGGGCAATCAATCCATAGGAGACATTACAGAGAGTTCCCTTGGGGATATGAATGAGTATTGATATTTTATTAATTATTGTGAGAGCTCTAGTAGCTTACAGTGGGAGGGAGAAACTCTTGCTGGTTTTGGTGTTGAAATATACACCCTAGCTGGTGGTGGTTGTAAAGCCACGATAGCTAATCATTGATCTTACAGGGAGCTTAAATTGTTACGTCATCTGAGGAGCCAAGTTATTCCATCCAGAGATCAAATTTATTGGTCTCCAAGGAGGGCCAGATTGTCTCAATTATAGGGCCGAGTTTGTACCAGCAAGGAGGGCGGAATTGCAATCTGCAAGAAGGCCGATTTATTCAGTTGGAGGGCTGAACTACCCAGAAGTCTGAGGACCAGCATTTTCAGGTTTCATTCACCTGGTTCCATCTCCAACATGTAAATTTTCTCCTGAAATTCCATTAATAAAATTGCCGGAGCAGCAACACTCTATTCAATTTTTGGCTTTTTACAATTTTTAATTTGCTGGCAGTTTCCATTATGTGAATTGGTGAAATTTTCATGGTATTTTTGGATGAAATTCATGGAATAATTTCCCTGAAGTTAATTCCCTGATATTTTAACGAAAATAATATAAAGGGATATTACACTCATACAAGGAAGTATGAATGTGGAACAAAATCTTAATATAAATATAGGCTACTGTATATCTTGCATGAATAACAACAATAACAAAGCACAATATTGAAACTACTTCCATGTGAGCATGAAAATGAAAGAGGATGCTATGAATGAATTAGTTGGAATAATTCAGTGTTTTTCCTTGTAAATCTTGCCACTTTGAAGTCCCAAGGGTGGAATTAATTGGCTTTTCATAATTTCCTGGTTCATTAGTAGAGTGTTTATATTTTTATTTCCTAAGATGGTATAATGTTCTTCTCTTGTTCATGCCTCAAGTTGGGCAGCTTGCAGGCATTTGCTACTGCGAAGTGTGTGAAGGTGAATCCTGATTCACCTCAAAAGCAAGTCCGCTATCTGGCTTTATCAGGTATCCTGTTCAATACAATATATACACAAAAATGTTACATTAAAAGCAATGCTGCAATATTGTGTCAGCAACTTATCTGAAATATTGGAAAAATAGAGGCAACCTTTTACACATACACACATATATATATATATAGACAGACAACCTCATCTCACTATTCTTTTTATGGGTATACATGTTTTAAAAACAACTCCTCTCTCTATTTTTTTATATGGGCAGAGGGAATGGCTAGTAAACCTTTTATTCTCATTTTCTTGTTTTTCTCTTCAAAATGAGGAAAAAAATTCCATATTGGACAATATATTCCACAATATCTGGATATTTTGTTTATATGTGGTGATTTTTTGGGCTATAGTTTAAAAGCATTATGAATTGGTCCTTGATTTTTGGGCTATAGTTTAAAAGCATTATGAATCGGTCCTTTTTCAAAATCATGCGCAAATGGTATTTTTGACTTGCAATCTGTCAAGAATAATTTTGGATTAGATAGAATTGCAAATATTAGATGTTAGATGTTAACATTGCATAATCTAGTTGCAGTAAAGGTAATTGTGGATTCTTAAATCATTTTTACGTTAAAAAAACAATTTCATCTAATTCAAAATTGTAAATTTGGTGAAAATTGCCTAACTAAATCTGATGATGACAAAGCAAAAATGTCCAATAATTAGGGAGTTGAGAAACCTGTTATACATCATCGATATTTGTAACTAGACAATTTAGAATCATTGCTTTGTGACTGTTAAAGGTAACCCAGGTATAGTCACTGTCAATTTTCTCTCCCATGCAGGTAGGTTGTATAGCACTCGCATCAGTTATCTCCTTGGGATTTTCAATTTTGAAATTCTCGCATTGTTAAGGCGATCCTAAGATCCTCCCAACCATTCAAGCTACACTGTTTTTAGCCTTGGACTTTTAAATTTTCTGCTGCAAGATTTTCAGTCTGTTTGAATTCCAGAATACTCTTCGTGTGTTGGACTTTAATTGAACTGAATTTACTGGGTTATTGTAGGCGGGAAAAAGCTTCTGACCCCTCAGCCACGTCTGAGAACAGGTTTCTTCTCTATTCTGGATGCTACAACTTTGCCTCAAGGAGCCATACATGAAGCTTGTACTTCAGTGGGAGCTGGGAAGTATGGGAAGCCAATTAGTTTAGATGCAAAGCTTAAAGTTGACTTAATTGTCATTGGGTCAGTTGCTGTTGATCCCAGAACTGGTGCAAGGCTTGGGAAAGGCGAGGTGATGATGCTTTAGTTTTTTTCTTTTTTCTTTTCTTTAATTAATTTATTTATTTATTACCTGGACTCCTCTGAACAATCTAAGGACAGAAACATCTTTGTTTTTCGCTTTTTTTCAAGTTAATATTACATTTCTTTTATTTGAATGGAAATGGCATGATTGGAAATTTCACCTCATAAAAAAAGTATCAGCACAGTAGCTTTTCGATGTGTTAGACTATTATTGCTCATAGGTAAGACCACTATATTAGAGCGAGCAATCTTAAAACACTTGCTTAGCAGGATTATTCCATATTAGCGGTTTTGATGTTGTTGATATCGACTACTCTAGATTTCAATCCGTTCTTACATGATAAAATCCTTTTGTAGATATTGAAGTGGATGGCTTATAGAATTTTGTTCAGTGTTCTGCTGTGTGGTTGTATATTATTAAAAATAGTACATTATTAAAAATAATAGTATAGGATCTAAGTGCTGGATATATGTGCAGTATTGATAGATCTATTGCAATTTTTTCAAGAGGGCTAGACTGTTAAAATCAATTTAGATATTCTATATATCAATCTACTGCATAAGAAACCATTATAAACCTTGACGCTCTCATATTTTCAATAAAGGACTGAACAAAGGACCATAGACAGGGCAGAAGTTCAAACAAAGCAACCATCGGGACAAAACATACCACTTTACACTGGGGGAGAGTTTATCTGGAATTGAGTTACACTGGAGTTGGTGTCTTGGACAAACCTTATTAGAGAATTAAAGATGACATATTGTAATGCCGATGGTTTTATTGTTTTCCATCAGTAACTTTCGCTTAACCATATTGCCTTCTGAATTTCTACCTTGTCAACATAGCTAGTGGTAATATTTCTAGTACTTTACAGGGAATTTTAGACTTTGAACTTTATTGAATGCAGGGGTTTGCTGAACTTGAGTATGGAATGCTGCATTACATGGGGGCTATAGATGACTCAACTCTAATCATCACTTCAGGTATCTTTATCAGCTGTGTCATTGTTTCGTCTTGATTTTGGGTCACTCTTTTATATCTCTGGGATGAGTTACTTGCATGTATGTGCAGTCCTCTAATGATTTAAAACCTACAGCCTTCTGGTTATTGGATGCAGCATAAATCTATTCAAGGGGCATCTATTCCATTTCCATTGAATTTTCCTGGGGCATGCACCTAGCCTCATCCTTCTTTGACATGGCACTTTGGTGGGGCTAACCACAAGAAGAATGGAATCCTGGTGGATGGCTTACTCTGTCATCCTCACCAGTGAACCCCAAGGCCTTGTTAGTGATTTCAAAGATGATTAATAATAACGCAGGTCTAATGGTGGCCTTTCATATGGTCCTTGCATAACAGTGGTTTTTTTATTGTATCTAGAGGAATCGGCAGCTGGGCAAGTCTCTTAGTCACGTGACACGGTCAATTCCAACTGCTGCCACCATAACTTCTAGGTGAACCATGCCACTCCCAGCACACGGCCCATGGGTAAACTCGGGGGATTTGAACCTGGAAGCTCTGGGAACATAATACTTCATTTTCACAGCCATTGCCAATTGAGCTATCCCCAGGGGGCTATCCTTGCATAACAATGTTACCAGTGACTAAATAAGTATTTAAAATATAGTGTATAATCAAATATATGTGCTGCAAATGGAATGTTCTTGGTTGCTGTAAGCCTGCATGCATTAAATATCAAGGTTTATGACTGGGCAGTTGAACTTGACACAAATATATTTGGTCTAAAACTTATTAAATTTTTGACGAGGACTATCAAGATGAACTTAACATAATTTTTTAGATTCAAATTGATTGCAAACTGTTTTGTTTGATCACGAACAGAAACGTAAACAAGAACCCTGTAAAATGGGTGATATTGCTCTCCAACATAAAAAATTTTGCTTAAAAAGTGTTAATCTATGCTACCAGAAACGTGAAATGAAATGAGAAATGGATTCAGCCTTTGAAACATAAATACTCGGGTTTCCTGATAAAAAGTGTTTTAGGGATGTATAAAGGGTTTTCTTAATATATACGCAAACACCAAAATTTTAACTATCAGTGTCAACACTTATCATACAAATAGTTTTGCATGTCATTCAAATTATGACAAGTACATCCATAGAGATATCATACTCATAGTAAAAACAGAGCCATCCTCAATAGCGTGATTAATATTGCCAACAGAAAGTTTGGAATAATGCAAATATTAAAATATTCATTATTCAAATAATAAATGATAAATCAATTCACTGATATTACCAATATTTGGATTCCATCACATCTTTTGGCTCTTCTAGTGAAATACAAAATCTATTGTCTTGACCAGCATCAATTGTCTTAACTTTTAAGACTATGGTTTTCTTGTTAAAATTTCTATTCATGTCATTGAAATCTGAACAAGATCTAATCTAAAGCTAAAACTTCAAATTTTACGAAACACAAATCAAAGTTTAATATTTTCAAAAGCTAAAACAATAGAAGGATAGATCAGGAGTAGAAACACAACATATCTGAATATTCGATCAATCCACCTTGTTGTAGACTAGACTATACATTTGAAAAATACTAATTCAAAAAATTAACGCTAGCATGCTTGAAAACCACAATAATCAGATTATTTTTCACTAACCTCAAAAGAATGATTACAACAATCCAAAACAAGAGAGAAATACCCTCAGAAGGTAGGCACTCCACATGGGTGCATTTTCTCTAGTTGATTCACCCTTTAACTTGCCACATGCTTATCTCAATAAACCAACAATTGACTCACCCTCTAACTTGCCACATGCTCATCTCAAGAAACCAAGTGGTGGAAGAAGACAACCACCAGTAGATAACAAAAGACATGTTTGACTCTCCTACGTTGGCACATTAGCTATACTAGGAAGGTCTTCCATATGAGAGAATGTCTTACTAAAGTTACACTGACATGTGTCAAGTGAATTGGAGTAGTTTCCTCTCTAGATAAGGTGCACTTGTGCATGAGGAGTAAGTCACACTAGTGGAGAAAATATTCTGTATTTAAAGTGTTCAACTCATTATTAAGTGCAAATAACTCATGATAACTAATCCTTTGTCAAACTATATATCTAAAAATCGTCAAAAATTTGGCAACATTGTGATTTTCATGATGTTAAACTTCAAACGAAAAATTGACCCAAAAAATTGCGAGATTTGGAAAAAAATTGGCACATCATGTTAGCTTATGTCTTCCTATACGATAATGAAGTCCTACACTTTAATGTCCCCATTTTCAGTTTCCCTTATGAAGCAGTCATGATGGACTTCCAGGGTTGGTGGCAACCGGTTTATAGGAGCAAGATTACGTCACCAGAGGGCCTAGAGGGTTTTGGGGGAGTTTTATAGGGTTCGATGGAGTTCACTTGCTATATTTCATCATCCAGGGCAATTTTGGATAGTTCGTTCTTGGTCTTGTTGCATTTTGATGAATCTCGTAAACGGGGTTATTATCAACATAATTTAATAAAAAACGCTAAAAGTGTCGTGTGGAGGGGATTATTTGGAGAAACACCTTAATGTAATAGCTTGTTGGTGTTAGAAAATTAGAAAGGCAAAAATATTTTCTTATACTTGATAATTACTTGTGATGTTCTTGATTTCTTATTAGGTTTCTTTATATCTTCTTTCTTTTAGTTCATCAAGCAATTACTAAAGAAATATCACATAAATCAATGGACACCAGAGATAGGCACACAACCCGGGAAAAACCCCTCTTTAGGGGAAAACACAATCAATAATTCTTCCTTCAATATTTTTTCCTAAGATATTCCAAGATTCTAGACCTTGACACAAACTTTCCTCCACACCAAGTCAACCTTCTTCTTCCTTTGCAAATGATCCTACTTGACCTGGCAGCAACAACGGTAGTAGCAACACTTTCTTGGGCCCAACAACTTCGACCTTACTTTGGAGACTTCGATCTTCACTGAAAGACATCGATCTTCACGTAGGAACTTTGATCTTGGCCCAATACAACTTCCTGAGGCAGCAACATCCATCAATAGCAACTTCGATCTATACTTGATCTAGCAGCAACATGCAACAACTGGCAGCGACATCAACAAAAGAATTTCGACTTTCCAAACTAGGGCACAAGATAGAGAGAGAGATACACCAAAACTTCGATTTTCCTTCCTTCCTTCTCCTAGACCAAACTCACACTCCTTTTGCTTTCTTCTTCTACTTCGCACTTTTTCCCAGCTTCAAAGAGATATCGAACTTGCTTGAGTTGATTGTTCTCCAAATGGAATTCAAACTGCTTCATTTATAGCCTTTAGGTGAGGTCGAATAACCCTCCTTGAGGCTGACTTGATCATCTTAAGGCTGACTTGGTGTGGAGGCAACATATTTCATTTTTGACTCAACACTAAACCTTTTTACATGATTCAAAAGCCCAAGAAGGGTCTATTTAATAGTACAATGACTCTATTAACTCATAATAAATTCCAGAAGTCCTCAATGGGGACTTTGGCCTAAAACATGATGACTCCAGCATGAAACCCATGCTTTAATAAGTCATAATAATAATAATAATAAAATTTCTTTTCTTTATTCTTTTGACAAGTACATTACATGAGAAGTGATATTATGACAATGAATAATTTGATGAGAAGAGTGATAATGTATGACGCCATTGATGTATAATTGATTGAGCTCTCTATTGAAAATAATGTGTATGGTCAGAATCGTTGTGGTCTGCTCAAGTTTGATTGAGTATTATAACTTAGCATAATTATTGTGACAGAGTTGAGTTGGAGAGGTTGCGCGTGTTTTTGGTTTCTGGGTCAGAGTATTAATGTTGAGTTGATTTGCTGAGAGAGAGAGGTTGTTGCAAATATATATATATTTTGGGGGTGATTGTATTGCTATGCTGCTATCTTGTCATGAAAAGAGGAGTGTGTCTTGATGTGAGAGGTCAGAGGGCTGTGTAAGCAAAGTGTATTGCTGTGTTTTTTATTGAGTCAAAACATTATTGTGTATTGCCAGTGAAGTTGACAATAAGAGGGTTTGACAGAGTTATCTTTGGTATGTGAATTTGTCAATCAGATTTTGTATGTCAAAGTCATGTGTCATGTATGTATGCACTGATGTATTATTCAAGATACAACTAAGAGGATAGAGTCTTGCAGGCTGCTATTGATTTTGCGTTCTACCATGTATTTGTATTAATTTCAAGGCATGTAAGCTGAATATAAGATCTTGATAGGAACTTGAAAATCTGCAAGTTTATTGGCTCATGGATGATCCATCAAGGATTTGGAGTGACTTGGCCAAAGGCCAACAAAGGTTGGATGAGTTGCTAAGGCAGTTTGCAACCATCAGTGCTGACCCTCTCGCCAAAAGAAATTTCATGAGGATATTTTTTGGGGCGTCTAGATTTGGAAAAGATGAGGAGCCAAAGCAAAAGCAATGTCCACAACTCCCAAAGAAGAGTAGAAATCAAATGAGAAGAGAGAAAATCTGTTTCACATGTCAGTAAGCATGGGCACCAGATCATAGATGTAAACTTAAAAGAGAGAGAAGCATATGAGACTGCAAAATTTGAAGAAGAGCAATAAATGGCAAGGAACTCAAGTCAACTGATTGTGGAAAGGGTTGAAGGGTACATGGTTGGACATGAGTCGCATGTGGAATGCTCTAACTTTGTTAAAATTGGAAACTAGGGCCAAATTCCACTTTGGACAACTCATTTGATGGAGATGACGATAGCATTGAATTCCTCTTTTCGAGAGGGCCAAATCGACCTAAAGATCATCAAATTTGGACAAGGGAAAATATGTTTTTGAAGTCAAGCCTACACATGTGCAAATTGTCAAGGTCAACCACATCATCATGTAGGCTCATGAAGCCCAATGGACATGTCATTTCACCCTCAACTACTTGTATAAATATAAGTGACCTCCAACCTCATTTGGCACCTCATTCACTCACACATTCTTCTCTCTCCTTCTCTCATTGATTCGTACAACTATTGGGTATACCTTTTCTCTCACACTTGTGGTAAGGAGGACAAATTTTCTGGGCATAGATTACAGGGCTGAAAATTTCGGAATTCTCCTGTAGTTTCACCAACGTTGACCAATGTTGACTTTGACTTTCTAGGTAGAATTTGAGTTCAATCTTTTGGATAGTTTTTTGTTTGGGCAGGCTACACCATTTGGCACAGAAACTGAGGTGATCTGAGCACTTTTATTGCAGAGATAAATTGCAAGTTGACCACAAATTTCTAGTGCAAAACTTGACCAAGTTTGACCTCTAACTTTGGGATTGTTTTGGGCTGACTTTGACCACTTGTTTAGGTTGAGTTTGACTGCCTTTGACCGAGCTTCAAAGGGGATGTTTTGTTACTACATTGACCATCTTTGACTTTCTGGTTAGGGTTGAATTTGACTGCAAATTTGACAGGGCTGTTTTGACTTTGATTTGGCAAGTCAATTTTGACTTTTTGTACTCTCCCTCTGCTGAACATTTGATATAATAATAAGTAGAATTGATCAAAGGGTTTTCCCCATCTTGGGGTTTTCCCTGGCATCCGCTAATGCTGGTGTCTTCTTGTCTTGGATTGTATTCTTCATTTTGTTATTCATGTTCTATCTACAGTTACTGTCAATGTGATTTATGGTTAATGTGATTGCAATTAATTGGAAATTTTCATTAGGCTACTAAAGGACATTGAATTAATTGTGTTGAGCATAGAACATACCATTGTTAACTAAAATTAACATGGTATCAGAGCCTAGGTGAAGACAAAACCCAAGCAAGAGAGAGAAAAACAATCACTAAGAGAGATCTGTTGGACAGACTATTGGACAAGCCTCAATGGCTTCTACATCTTGCTTCAAGACCAAGGACAAGCTTAATGAAAAATCTGACTATCACGCATGGAAAATGACTTTGGACTTGACTTTGGAAGAGCATGATGCAATGGACTGTGCAAGGAAAAGTGGTGGAACCTCCAAATGCACCGACTGCTGCTAAGACGAAGTATAAGAAAGGTGAGGCCAAAGCTAAGAAAATCATCATTGACTCCTTTCAAAAGCATTTGGTTGCCTATATTTCTGATTTAGGAACATCTAAGGATTTGTATGATAAGTTGGTTCGAATATTCAAAGTGAACAATGCAAATCAAATCCTCTTTCTCAAAAACAAGTTGAAGGATATCAAGATGGATAAAGGGGAGTCTATTCAATCCTACTTCATGAGAATAACACAAATCAAGAATGACTTGCTATCTATTGGAGAAATTATTTATGACAGAGAGCTCTCAGTCATTGCTCTTGGAGGTGTTCCAAGCCCATGAGATTTATTTGTCACCACCACTCTCAACAATGACAGAATACATGGTTTCGATGAGTTATTGACTAGAAGCACTCAAGAGAGACAAGCCCTCAAATGGAAATGAACCTACTGCTTTCTTCGGTCATGAAAAAAAGAAAAATATTGCTAGTCCAAGGAGACAGGGTCAAAGATTCAACAAGGGATTCAAAGAAGGAAGAAAAGGAAGGTGCTACAATTGCAATAGGTTCGGCCACTATGGTAGAGAGTGTTCTCAAAAGAAGAATACTCCAAGGGATGACGACAACAACAACAACAATTTCAAAGGCAATGGCAATCAAAGGAACAACAAGTTCAAGAACAAAGGAAGGAGGAATGCTCTTGCTGCTCGAAATGGAAACGGTCAACCTCCCAAAAGGACGAGAAATACCAGGTATGATCAAAGTAATGTTGTAGAAAAACAAGATGAATTCTATCTTATTTTCGCTCTATCCACTGCCTCTCCTTTAGATTCTTGGGATCATTGGTTGATTGATAGTGGAGCCTCAAGGCAATTCACTAGGTACAAGGAGGCCTTTTCAAATTTGGTTGAAAAGAAGACTAATTTGAAGATCATTCTTGGAGATAATGCCACCTACCTCATGAAAGGGATAGATATTGTTACTTCACTTAAATCAAGGTCAAACCATTCATCTACAAAAAGTGTTGTATGTGCCCGATTTGAAGAACTTGGTATCTAGTTCTATGATGGAAGATAAAGGCTTTAAGGTAGCATTCATTGATGGAAAGGTACGTATTTGACAAAGAAACCCTAAAGATGCATTTACTCTTGGATTTTGGGTTGATGGTCTCTATCAAGTTAGAGGAAGTCCTTTAGGAGCTTTGGCCGGTGATACTTTTCTTCAATCTGAGCTATGGCACCGAAGGTTCGCCCACTTACATTACAAAGCCTTACTTGGGGTAAGGAAGGTGGTCATAGGTATGCTCAAGTTCAATATGAACCACAAAGGTGTTTGTTAGGGTTGTGCAACTAGGAAACTTACAAAGGGATCATTCCCTTCTAGTGAAAGCAAGACCATCGATATTCTCCAATTGGTCCACTCTGACCTGTCTGGTATGTTGCCCATAACATCATCGGGAGGATGCCTATATTATGCAATCTTTGCGGATGACTTCTCACACAAAACATGGATCTATTTCTTAAAGAAGGATGAAGTGTTCAAATGGTTCCGTTCTTTCAAAGCATTGGTGGAAAATCAAACAAGGAAGAAGATCAAGATATTGAGGGCTGACAATGGAATCGAATATGAATCAAATGAATTCAATGACTTTTGTAGAGAGGATGACATTAAGAGGGAGACAACTGTTCCATACACTCTTGAGCAAAATGGAGTTGCTAAAAGGAAGAGTTGAACAATCATGGAAGCCACCTGTGCCATGCTCCATGTTCAAGGTCTACTGAAGTTCTTATGGGGAGAAGCTGCCAACACTGCTGTGTATGTTCAAAATAGGAGCCTGCATCAAGCATTGGATTTCAAGACACCTGAGGAGGTCTTCTTTGGTAAGAAACCTGATGTTTCTCATTTTAGAATATTTGGTTGTCTCATGTATTTTCATGTGCCTAAAGAGAAAAGGAACAAGTTGGAACCTTTTGGGAAGAAGGGTATATTCATTGGCTACAGCGAAAATTTGAAAGCACATTAAATCTATGTACCTGGTCAAAGAGATGTGGAAGTAAGTCATGATGTCACCTTTAATGAAGATACTGCCCTTAAGAAAGCCAAAGATCTCCCCATTCAAAGGAAGGGCAATGATGACGTTGCAAAAAAACAAGATGAACCTATGCCCGATGTTGATGGTTCGATGGATCCTATTGATCCACCTCCTGGTGATCCCTATACCTCAAGGAAACGACCTCTATGGCTCAAAGATACTCTTGAAGATGCTGAATGACATACTGCTCGAAGAGGGACATTTCGTGAAACTAAGAAGATGAATAGGTACCAAGGATATTTGGTTGCTATGAGTACTATTGTTCAAGATGAACCATGCACGTTCGAAGAAGCTGTTAAGAACCATGTATGGAAGGATGCGATGAATGAGGAATACGAATCGATCACGAAGAATGATGTCTGGGTTGTTGAAGAAAGTGTAACTAGGTTCGGTCTTCATAATGACACAAGTCAATGATGTAAATAGTATCTAGCAAAACATTGTGTAAACTTGAATCATGGGTTTCATGATCAAAATGCATTTATCTTTGTAGCTCTCATTATGAGCTCTAGGTGATAGGTTGTGTCATTAATGTTTACACTTGAAATGTACAAGTATGACTCCAAGATCAAGGTTAGAATCGTGTGGAAAACTCCTTCAAAGGCAAGATCAAAAGAGCTATGAAATGATCCCTCCAAACGAACGCGAAAGAAATAATATATTTTCGGCATATATATTATATTTATAATAGATGATCATGTCGGCTAAGGAACAAATCACATCGGCCTATATGAGGGCCTCATACACTATAAATTGGCCTCCTCTCAGATCAATTCGGATGCACAAACTTGACGTGAATTCATCTCCTATATCATGAAGTCTATTGGGTCTCATTCCAAGCGAAGAAGTCTGTCCAAGAGAGCGAGGAAATGTAGCTGCAGTAGAAGTTTGTTCATGACCACAGAGGAGCTTTTCCATAGCCGCAGAAGTCTGTCACACACTCGAAGTTAGGGCATCGTTCAATTTTCTCTCATCTCCAAGGAAACATTTTGGTTTTGGGTCTATATTGAAGGAAGATTTATGCGAGGAAGTCTGGTTGGTAAAGTGAAGGCTTGGGAGGGCTAGGAGAGCCCAAAATCCTCCATACATGCGAAGGTGTTGTGCATAATTAGGACTGAGTTGCAGTCCATGAAAACCTCATGATTAAGGCTAACGTGAAGTCTAAAGAATTCGGTTGGATGCCTAGAAGAATGCTACTAGCCTAGTGAAGGAAGGAAAAGATTTCTAGGCCAAGAAATCACTCACACATGAAGAAAGGTATCAGTTTTAGACCTACAGTTAGGGTTTTTGAACAATCATCTCAAAAGGACAGATCATCTTGTTTAAGGGCAGCGTTAAAGAAGATTCTCTAGGCTAGTGGACTATCTTGAGTAAGGGAAAGCTTGGAGGAGGAAGAGAAGGGAGAAGGTAGCCAGATCATCCATGTGTAGTAGCAGCTCTGATCCATATTGTACCAAGTGAAGAGAACAACAGTAAGAAGGGATTCTAGCCTTGATCTTGGAGTCACTTGGTCTCAAGGGTCTTTGTATTGGTCTTGGAAATTTTGTCAAGAGAAGAAACTATAAGAAGAATTACCGTGGGTTTTCCTCTCAACGTTGGAGAGGTTTTGCCCTGGTTGCTGCCTATATCTTGTGTTACTGTTCTTTTGTTTATTATGCATGGTAGGTGGTTGATGAAGTTAATAATCACTAACATAGAAAAGTTCATGGTTTTGAATTATTTAAATCTTGAAATTACTTTACAAGTAGTTATCATAATAGAGAAATCATTAACATCTCAAGCCCTTAGATTTCTCGACATGGTATCAGATGGTTGGTAGTAGATCAAGAAAGGGTTGATATAGAACATTCAGGAAGAGGTAAGGCAGCTGAAGTTGAAGGCAAAGCAAGATTTAGAATTCAAATCCACATTTTGAAACTCCAAGATCTATAAAAGTGAGGGATCAATAATCCTTTTACTTTACTCAAAACAACAGATCCTCAAGGATAAGGCAAGTAGATCTCAGGTTCCCTAGCAGTCAAGTGTAATCAAGCTTCCTCAAGCTCCTTCAAGGCAACGATCTACAGTCAAACTTCAAGGATCACTACATCAAGTAAGTATCTTATTGATTTGAGCAAATCTAATCTTGAAAAGGATGTCTTCTTGCAAGGAAAGCAATAAGTTAATTGGGGTTGCCAACTTCCTTGCTTGGAAGAAGAGGATTGATCTAACTTTAAAAGAACAAGAAGTTATTGACTATGTACAAAAGAAAATTGTTGCTCCTTCTGATAGTCAAGAACTAGCTAAGCATAACAAGAACGAAGTGAGAGCTCAAAAGATCCTCATAGAATCTATCAAGGACTCCCTGATTCCTTATGTAGCCAAGCTTGAAACAACCAAAGAGATCTATGACAAACTGATAGATTTATTCTCCGTTAGCACCACAGGAGAAGGGATCTCTCTGAGGAACGAATTATACAAAATGAAGATCAACAAAGAAGAAGGTATAACTTCATATTTCATGAGGGCCTCTGAAATAAGTGATCAGTTGAAGGACGAGGAGAAATCATGTCTGATCAAGAGATGACTATGATAGCGCTGAATGCATTACCCGAGGAGTAGGGAAAGTTTACAGCAAGCATATGGGCCAAGAAGGAGGCATCCTCACTCAATGATCTATGGGCAATATGCAAAGTGGAAGAAGCATGATTAAAGGCCAAGGAAGATATTGCTGTTGGATCCAAAGAGCAAGCATTTGCTGCCAGGTTTAAAAGAAAGGGGAAGTAGGGAAAGTTCGAAAGATCTAGTCACCAACAACATCCCAAGAAAGACATGTCAGAGATCCAATGCTTTGAATGTCACGAATATGGACACTACCGAAGAGATTGTCCCAAGCGAAAGAAGAATGGCAAGAGGAAGTATGAAGTAGCTCATGTCGCTCAGGAAACAAAAGACAATGAAAAGAAGCCCAAGAAGGAAGAGCATGAGGATCTTGACTATGATTAAAAGGTCACCTCCTGTTTTTCTTTCATAGGTCTTATATAGCGTAGCATTTTGTGAATCATGAACATTCTTATGTGTTGTTTTAATAACTCTTTTAGAGAATGAACTAATTATGGATTTGGTAATATCCATGGATGAACTTTTGATGAATGAGGATATGTTGAATCCTCTGGAAATACTGTTAATGGTTATGATTAATGTACATTGTATTTCTTTATGTAAGGATTCTAGGTAGAAATGAAATTGTTATGTGTAGGAAATTCTAGGATGAGAACATCTTGGTTGTCCGAATCTTTGAAGAATTTCTACAAGCAAATATCCTCTGTAAAGAATCCAAGTCAATGGTACTTATCAACTACACTGCGGGTCAAAGATCCCTCAAGAAGTTCGCTGCAAGAATCATGATATGATTCAAGACAAATGAGGTATGTATATTTTGTTTGATATTATAATATCATGTCACATGGTTGCAGGTAGCATGGATCAAGCATGATCACGGTCTCCTCCTTTGAAAGGTTTAAAGATGAAATCAACACAATATGTCCTCATATGGAGTATGAGGTAGTTGACTACAATTAAGAAACTTTGATTGGAAGCCCTTGAGAATGAAAGGTGTAAGAGAGCGTGAGATATGCAACCATGATGGAAGCAGTCAACAACTAGAGAAGATTTGACGAGGGAAATCTCCTAGAAAGATACGAAGACTTGGATAGAAGACTGAAAAGTTAAAGACCCTTGACTACAGATATCTACGGAGATGTGTCAACATGTATGTAGGATGTTGATATCTACCAGGGGATGTCACTAGAAAAGGCCATCACCAAAAAGGTAATATGCGATTTATTTTTTGGTTTCTGACTTTTTGGTTAAGTCTAGGTATGTGTGTAAGGCCATGGTAAGAAGAGTTGTAAAGGATGTCACAACTATGTACCTTGTGATCAATAGCAATCACCATCGAAGGAAAGATAGATGGCCCTATGAAGGAAGCCCCAGATATAAAGCCAAGGAGTATACTTTCTAAGAAAAGAAGGAATGACATAGCGGATGAAAGTGATGGATGGCTGAACCCTACATGTGAAGAATTGATGACATCGAAGTCTTGAATCGTCAGCCAACTGGAAGACCCTATAAAGCATTAATGATAGAGTCCATGGGTAAGAGGGATCTCTGGGAAGTTCCTATGAGCAAAAGAACTCGAGCAAGTCTCTGAGTAAAGAGAAACTTGGAACTTGTCCCTAGTTAAGAGGGAGAGTTAGACATGACATTCTTGTCATCAGTTTGGAAGAAAGAATGGAGGATTGTGTAATCATCTAGCATTCAACACTCTAAGGATGTGGTAGGGCATCCAAGACAAGAGTGGGCAAGAGGACCGATATTCTTGAGGGCTGGGAACCCAAGATGAGAATAGCCCTAGTAGGGCATACTCGGAGAAGACTCGGGTGGGTATGACCCTAAGAGAGACAATAATGACGTGTGTCTATCAGTCATTGGTCTCGCCAACACTGTGTGCTTTGATCTAAGTAAGAGATAGAGCTGTTAGTCAAGGCCTTGCTATATGGAAATGATGTTGATTGAAATGATGCTATATTAGATGGATTACAAATCTGATCTTGTTATAAGAATTCTTTTGTGAACTTGAAAAATTGTCCAATGATCATGTATGTATGAATATCTCCCTAGTTAAGAGGGAGTGTTGAAGAAAGTGTAACTAGGTTTGGTCTTCATAATGACACAAGTCAATGATGTAAATAGTATCTAGCAAAACATTGTGTAAACTTGAATCACGGGTTTCATGATCAAAATGTATTTATCTTTGTAGCTCTCATTATGAGCTCTAGGTGATAGGCTGTGTCATTAATGATTACACTTGAAATGTACAAGTATGACTCCAAGATCAAGGTTAGAATTGTGTGGAAAAACTCCTTCAAAGGCAAGATCCAAAGAGCTACGAAATGATCCCTCCAAACGAATGCAAAAGAAATAATATATTTTCGGCATATATATTATATTTATAATAGATGATCATGTCGGCTTCAAGTCGGCTAAGGAACAGATCATGTCAGCTTGATAAGAAGGTCTCATACACTATAAATAGGCCTACTCTCATACCAATTTGGATGCACAAACTTGACGCGGGTTCATCTCGTATATCATGAAGTCTATTGGGTCTCATTCCAAGTGAAGAAGTGTGTCCAAGAGAGTGAGGAAACGTAGCCACAACAAAAGTTTGTTCATGACCACAGAGGAGCCTTTCCATAGCCGCAAAAGTCTGTCACACATGCGAAGTTAGGGCATCGTTCAATCTACTCTCATCTCCAAGGAAACATTTCAGTTTTGGGTCTATTTTGAAGGAAGATTTATGCGAGGAAGACTGGCTGGTAAAGCGAAGGCTTGGGAGGGCTAGGATATCCCCAAAACCTCCATATGTGTGAAGGTGTTATGCATAATAAGGACTGAGTTGCAGTCCATGAAAACCTCATGATTAAGGCTAACGTGAAGTCTAAAGAATTCAGTTGGATGCCTAGAAGAATGCTACTAGCCTAGTGAAGGAAGGAGAAGATTTCTAGGCCAAGAAATCACTCACACGTGAAGAAAGGTATTAGTTTCAAACCTACAGTTAGGGTTTTTGAACAGTCATCTCAAAAGGACAGATCATCTTGTTTAAGGACAACACTAAAGAAGATTCTCTAGGCTAGTGGACTATCTTGAGTAAGGGAAATCTTGGAGGAAGAGAAGGGAGAAGGTAGCCAGATCATCCATGTGTAGTAGTAGATTTGATTCGTATTGCAGCAAGTGAACAGAACAACAGTAAGAAGGGATTCTAGCCTTGATCTTGGAGTCACTTGGTCTCAAGGGTCTTTGTATTGGTCTTGGAAATTTTGTCAAGAGAAGAAACTATAAGAAGAATTACCATGGGTTTTCCTCTCAGCTTTGGAGAGGTTTTGCCCTCGCTGCTGCCTATATCTTGTGTTACTGTTCTTTTGTTTATTATGCATGATAGGTGGTTGATGAAATTAATAATCACATATAAAAGTTCATGGTTTTGAATTATTTAAAGCTTGAAATTACTTTACAAGCAGTTATCATAATAGAGAAATCATTAACATCTCAAGCCCTTAGATTTCTCAACATGGGACGTGGTGCCTAGACCCAAGGACAAGTCTGTGGTCACTTCTAAATGGCTTTACAAAATTAAACATGGAGTTGATGGGAGTGCTGAAAAATATAAGGCCAGGTTTGTTCCTCGAGGTGTCTCTCAAAAGGAAGGAGTAGACTATGACGAGATATTTCAACCGGTTGCCCGATATACCACTATCCGATCTATTATTGCTCTAGTTGCCACTCGATGATGGAGCCTACATCAAATGGATGTTAAGACTGTTTTCTTGCATAGCTCGCTTAAGGAGGAAGTCTACTTGGAAAAACCTCAGGGGTTAGAAGTACAAGATCGAAGGACACATGTATGCAGGTTGAAGGAAACCCTCTATGGCTTGAAGCAAGACCCTAGGGCTTGGTATGAGAGGATTGACAATTATCTTAGGAAGTTAGGATTTATGAGGAGTTATGTTGATCCAAACCTATACTTCAAGGTTGAAAAGGACATGCCTCTCATTTTGGTCCTTTATTTTGATGATCTCTTTCTGATTGGTGCGAACCTTCTCATTTATCAATGCAAGAGGGAGTTGACTTCTGAGTTTGAGATGAAGGACCTAACTGATGCACTATTTCCTAGGCCATGAGGTCTGGAAAAATCTAGGCGATATTTTCCTTTCTCAAGGAAAATACATTGTGAATCTACTAGAAAGATGTGGGATGGTGGATTGCAAATCTATGTCTACTCTGTTGGAACTCAACTTCAAGAAGCTATGTGGAAGTACTGTTGGGCTCGAATTGGCAAACCCTTTCGAGTATCGACAACTTGTAGGGGCCTTGATGTTCTTGGTAAACTCTCGACTGAGCATATGTTTCGCTGTGAATATGTTGACTCAATTTATCGTTGAGCCTCATCACATACATTGGATTGTTGCTAAGAATCTCTTGAGATATCTTCGTAGCACAATTAATTATGGGCTGAGATATACTTCTAGGAATTTGAGGCTACATGGATATAATGATGTTGATTGGTTTGGCAGTGTGGTGGACGAAAGAGCACGTCAAGATGTTGCTTCTCATTGGGGTCTGCTTTGATTTCATGGATGAGCAGGAAGCAGAAATCGTTTGCTTTAAGCACCGCTGAGGCCGAATACATTGCAGCTAGTATGGCCTCTTGTGCAGCTATTTGGTTAAGGAAGCTCTTCAGTGAGCTATTTGAGCACGTGTTAGATACCACCATGATCTATTGCGACAACCAAAATGGGATTCACCTTTCAGAGAAGCCTGTGTTCCACGACCACTCCAAGCACATTCATATCAGGTACCACTTTATTTGAGATATGGTACAACGAGAAGCAATAAGGCTCCAACACATCAGGAGCGATGAACAGGTTGCTGAGATCCTCAAGAAGCCCTTCGGGAAGGTCAAATTCTTAGCCTTTCGAGAGAGACTTGGAGTCATGGAAGGACCCTCCCTTGAGGGTCCCGCTTGAGTTGGACATTGAGCTCTGGGAGCTTCTGGGGGCTTGGGGTACTTCTTGGAGCTATGAGCGACCATGGGGTGAGTGGTTCACCTTCCCCTATAGGTGCGCTGTGTACATGGTGAGTGGTTCACCTTCCCCTACGATTGATGATATATATATAGGATGAGTGGTTCACCTTCTCCTGTGGATGCCCCAACATACATCCCACCCATGTAGTCCGAGACTCATGGGAAGTACCTCTCATCTGGCCAATGAGTTAGGAAAAGTGGATAGGGACTTGTTGATGGTGCTGGACTCGCCAACATTGAGGGGATCTCCTTGATATGAAGTCCCAATTAGACTTCACACTGTTTGGTGTAGGAGTCCCATTTGGAATATGGCCTGGTTGCCGATGCAGTGGGTTTTAATGATGGGCCTTGGCTACAATAACGCATAGCGTGGTGTATGGTGACTTTGGTGGGAACAAGTGTGTGACTCTGCGGAAAGTCAAGTGTAATGCATGAAGGTTCTAACACGCGAAGGAAAAAGGAGTGAGTCCCTTAGAAGCCTGTAATAGTACGCAACCTGGAAGGAACACACGGGCTTAAAGACATCACAAACTAATCTTCGAAATAGCTCACAAGTTAACAATGATGGAAGAATACAACAACACACATTCAACAAGATTCGTACCAATGCAAACAAAATAGCTCATAAGCATAAGCGTAAGTTAAATAACATACATTGCAGACATAACAAGAATAGTCCTACTATATTCACAACATATGCATGAAAACGTGTTGGCTCTGAGCTTTTATTAAGTGAAAGTTCCAATCATACATATACCATTGACAGACCACTAGCCCCAATAGTGGAAAATGAAGTCAACACTTGCTCCTCTAAATAAAGATACCCCCTCTATGCTACAGAGAAGCCAAGGTTCTCACAAACTCCCAAGCTACTGATTCTAAGCCTATGCCTAGCCAAAAGCTTTGCTCCCAAAAGCCCTTTACATGAGTAATGAGGGTCTACTTATAACAAAAGGGGTGACTATTCACTTCCTCTTGTGACTTTTGGACTTCCTTCATGACTTTACAAATCGACTCTTTACATTCATTACATCATGATTCTTCATATTCCAATATTGACACTTGGAATTCCACTTACAAATTAATTACAAAAGAATATTATAGTACACTTGTACCCATATAAGACAAAATTGGGTAGAGTCAACTAGACAGTGTAATAAGACAAAACAATTAAGCTTGAGTTTGGGAAACTCTAGCTCAACAACTTCCACTTGATGTTTCTCGGTTACGTGATGGTGCCAAGCTTTGTACTATGCAATGACATCCCCAAACTGTGCGATGGTGTTAGGCTAGAAGCGGACTCTAGCCTCCATGACATTTGGGTACACTGACTTGGAACCGGTTTGTGTTTCCTTCTTGAGCAGGAGCAACATTGTGTTGATTTGGACAAGGCCACCAATGTACTTGTGCATATTCTATCTATTTACTTCAAGATCTTCCTTGATGTCTACCTTTCTCAAATGTTCCAAGTATTCTTCAATCTCTTGTTTGACTTGATTCCTGCACCTGATCTTCGTGAGTGAGCCGATTGATGGGATCCTGTGCGATTTCACCAAGAAGTCCAGGCTATTGTACATTTGTGCATAAGAGGCCTGAGTGTTGGCAATGAATGAAGCGAGCTGTTTGTTATTCTGGATGAGCATCCGAACCTTTTCCTTCTCTAACTTTGCCTCTTGCCTTTTTTTATTTCCCAATTCAAGCAGTGCCCCTTTGTATTGCATTGACCATTCAGGTACGACAACAATAGCTGATTGAACAACCTTGAGAGTTTTAACATAATCTTTACATTTCTACTACAACCCATGTAGGTGGACAGCTACCTCATGCATGGTAACAAGCTCCTCATAAAGACTCCGCATGGTCTCTCTTAGTGTCGATACTTCACCGAGTATTGTAGCCTTCAGTTCTTCCAGATAGACCTGTGCGGGAGCTATGTTTTGTAACTCTGCTTGGAGCTGTTCAACCTCTTGCCTGCAACCTGCAAGTTCTTTGCCAACTATTTGTTCTCGGCCAACAAATAGTCCGTGTTTGACTTTATAGCACCTGTGAAGGCCAATTTGGCTGCGGCAATGGCACCTAGATTCTTCCTTGTGTCTGTCATGATCACCCTTTCTCTGATGAATGCAGGAGATGCAAGGTCATCTGGAAAATGTTTCTTCCTCACTTGTACAATCTTTTTCTGAAGCTTGTCATAAGTTAGATTGTATGTGTCCATAACCAGACCATGATCGAGAGGAACAATTTCCTCTTCCTTGCTTGGAGCTTGCTCTGCTGGAGGATGGGGAGACTGAATGGTGACCTGCTGTGTACTTGGAATCAGGTCGACATCTTGGTTTTGCGGCTCCATTTCCTCTTCCATATGTTGGATCTCGATCAATTCTTCAATGCCTTGAGCGAGCTCCTTGTCCTGTGCCTGTTTGCTCTCCTGCTTTAGTTGCGGGTTCTATTCTTGTTCTTCAGCTTGTCTTTGTGCTGTTTCTTCTGCTAGTACGTTTTGCCTTTCTTCTTCTTCCTGCTTCTGCCTTTCTTCCTCCAATCTCTTCTACTCTTGTTCTTCCCTTTGCTTCCGTTCTGCTTCTTGCACCCTCTATATCGTCTTCTTCTCTGTTGCTATGATCGCTCTCATAATGACTGGATCTGCTTTCATCTTGCAGATTTGCTCTCCTTCTGGACTGTGCAAAATCTTACTCTTTCCCTTCTCGAGCACTAAGTTGCGCTCTTCTGCTGGTGCTGCCTCTGGAGTGATTTCCTTCTGTGGAGCAACCTGTGAAGTTCCTGCAAAACTGATCGGGTCGCCAGACTTGGAGGCATTTTAACAATTCTTCCATGATTCCTCCTTTGGCTAGTGAAAGGTCCTGCTTAGCCACTGGAAATGGATCCTTGCACAATGGTCTCTGCAGACATTTCGGGGATCGTACAGATTGAACTCTAGAGTACCGAATGCAAACTTTTCTATTGCCTATCCTTCAATATCGACGACTTTCAGATTCTTGATCTCGTACAATCCGATTTGCATAGGAATAGTTGGTCAATGTGCTTTCTTCTTCTTGCACAAAATTGCTAACAACCCTATGGAGAGATGATACACGACCTCTTGCATGGCTAACTCATCGATGGCATACCTTGGTAGAAGATGCAGAGACTTCTGCCTGCGGAACACCCTGAGGAAAGTGCCATCTGGTGAGGCAAACCAATCTGCTATCTCGGACACTGCTTCCATTGCCCCACATGACATGCAAGGTGGATCTTCCTCAAAGATCACCTTGTACAATGGAATGAGAAAGTGGTCAGTTAGCTTCTCCATTACTCCTCTGTGGATGCGAGAACTCCGGAAGAAAACTACACACAAGGTACATGAGATGATAGTCTATTGCCACAAAAGAAGCAAGCCTTTATTTGCTCGCACTATTGAGAGTCATAGTCTTTGGATCTATATGGGATAGTATCCAACTGACAACGTCTGCGCATGGAAATGCCGGATATTTGAATGAGACCCTGTGTAACCCTAACTTCTAGACATTGACATACGCCTGCCGGTCTCCCAGATTCGCTTTGAAGGTTCTCGCTGAGAAAATTTCATTCACCTTCTGCCATGTGATATCTGATTCCTTTTCTACAAACATTTGAGTGTCTGAGTAAACTGGCAAGTAAACTAGCGTACTCTCAACTGCCTACCTGGTGCTGCTCTCTGTGGTATCCTTTGAAGCAGATCTCTTGGGTGCCATGATAACAAACGCCGATGAAGAGAAGTGCTCAACACCTGCAATACCTGTGGGAGGAAAAAGCACTCATGGCCAACATAAATTAGCTTCAGCAAATCAACTTACAAAGTAAGATCAAGCAACAACCACATGGACTGATGTGGAAAATTACACAATTTCTGAGGTGAGGGAAAGAGACTGGTTGAGAAAATTTGCGCATTGCGCAGTCTCAGTAGCTAGTGATGCAGCCTGAGGCTAGACTCTGCACAATGTGTAGTTCTGCATGGGCAGACTGAGGTGGAGACTACACATTGCACAGTCTCAATGGCCAAGGGATGGCCTTGAACCCTGGAACTGCACAATGTGTAGTTGGGTCAGCCGGTAACTGTGCATTGTGTAGTCTCAGAGGCCAAACTGAGAGCTTGAGCCTTAGACTTGCGCAATGCCTACTAGACAAGGTGGTGCATGGCTAGTAGAAGGGCAGATTTGCCCGGACTGAGTATGGGAAACTGGCAGATTTGAGTGATGGTGCAAGTTAAGGTGCAGATCTAACGAAGTATAGATAGATTAGTGTAGAACAAGTGCGAAAGATCAACATGCAAAAGGAAAAACAAACATGCATAGAGAGTCGTTGAAACGACGAGCACTAACGGGCAAAAACAAGAAAACTAATGTGACACTTGTAAAACGCGAATGACGGTCCGAACCAACACTTGTACAAGCCAATATACATTAAAACGCCAAAAACCATAAAAAGGAACTAGCAAAACAACACTCACAGAAGCCAAACGACAAAAAGCGACGAAAATAATGACAAAAGACGACAAAAGCAAAACTCACCTGGAGATGCATTGCAAACTCCACCGAAGGCTCCTTGATCTCCTTGGGAATGCTAGAACTCCACGATCGAGTGTACAAATGAGCTCTAGGGGTGTCCATTAATAGATCTAGATCAATTAGGCTTTATGATGCGCATGCCTAAAATCAAGGAAAAAGCGACATTTAGCGGAAAGTTTCAAAATAATAAGTGTGCCACCTTTGCAAAACTAATTAATGAGTCCCTATTTTCTAAGGATGTTTTTTGTTTTTTTTTTCCTTTTTTGCCTTTTGCTTTTTTTTTAAAAGTGAAACTTGCATGCACACTGCCAAGAAGGATTGTGCAATTCCCTAGGACTGGGCAACTTCTTGACTTAGTGCATTGCCCAGTTTCTGAGCTCAAGAGATGCTTTGCATAGTTTCCATCATCAAGGCTGGGCTGCCATTCAGAATTGCGTAGTTTTCATGCTCAAGGCTGGCCTGCCAAGAAGAATTGTGCAATTTTTGGAGGCAAGGTTGGTTTGCCTTTCAAGATTGTGCAGTTTCTAGAGGCAAGCCCAACAATGTTGCAAGGTCAAGTCAAGAGTTAGCCTGTGTTTGAAAGATATCAAATAGGGATTAATACATCTCAAGCAAAACATGAAAATATGAGCCTTTATCCTAGCATGAATACTTGATGACAGTAAAAAGTAAGCTCTTGTGGATAGAAGGAAGGTTGCAAAATCAAATCATGGGCAAAATTTTGGAGGATGGTTGTAGCAGCTTCAACACTTGGCGACACACTGATAGAACTCTAGCTCTCTGTATGGATCTTGTCTCATGCAAAACAGGTCTAACTCTTCTGGAAGTATTGTTCAATTCATTGATTGTCGTAGTTTCTTCACTTAACTTGTGTTAAAGATATAGTCCCTACCATTCTCTTTATCGGTGACACACTTAACCAAGCCAAGTCAAACTCAGTTGTTTCGATTGGGGATGAGGAGTATATAGATACAGAAGTAAAAGAATTGTTAGAGTCTTAGTTTTCATCTCTGGTGTTGCTCTCCTGCCAGCAGGCTTGGATAATACCCCACGAAGAACACAAACATTGCTCTGCTACTAGGGAACCTAGATAGTACCTCAGCGGAGTTGCTTGCTTCACCTCTCTGCGCAAAAAGCCTTTCTCTTCTTTCGCCTTTTATTATATTTTAATATTTTTTATTTTTTTCAAACAGTTGTGCATAGACACTTATTGATTTAATGAGGCGGAAGAGGGATCCCGACTTATTGAGAGCAGAAGAGGTTGTCCCTACAGAGAAGGATATTTATATACCTTTGACATACTTATTAAAGTTTTCTCCCCTCCTTACTCTACTCGACTTAGTTGACAAGAAACCGAAAATTATAAAAGACCGATTAGAGTAGGCGGTACTAATTATAGATTCAAGCATTGTGATTCCACTATGGTTTTCTCTGAAAAGTACATATTTTACCTCAGGCTATCATTGACTAAAAGATGCAAGATTCACGCAAAGAGAGGGAATAAACATATAACCAAGCTTTTACAGTAGCACAACTTCCTCGTGAACTTCACAATGCTTGCTTCGGAAACCAAACACAGTCTCATGCGGAAGCTATCCTACAACTGAAAGAAACGAAAAGAGCGGGGTGGAAAGTAAATCAAAACAAAACAAAGCAAAGAAAGAAAACAAACAAACTACCCCTACTCCTACACTAACCGAGAATAGGCCAGGCTCACGTAAAATGAAATTTCTAGTGTAATCAATGATGCATCGGCTGGCCTATATGGGCGAGGGAATGTATGTCAAGAAAAATATTAAAAAATAACAAGAAACAAGAAAGATAAAGTGATGCATACCGTAACATTCGAAGTTTGAAAATATACGCAGAGAAATACAAAAGAAAATCACAAGCAAGGCACCCTGCGGAAGCATTATGGTGTTCAAACACACTGTGACAATATGACATGCAAGAACTATCTTTCGAACTTCTAAACTAGGCGAACATAAAGAAAGAAGAAAAATTGCGTTTCGCAACAGAGCTTGCTAGGTATGACTCCTCCAATGATTGAGCAATCGTGCAAAACAGATGGAGGATGCGAATTTGGGATATAGACTGATTTTCAATTTGTATAGAAGAGTGATGAGGAGCCTTCAAAGATATAGTGCGATCATGATTGGAATTGGTCTCAAGACTGTGAGAACCTGACATAACCATCAGCTCGAGCTGAAGTGCCTCGACAACTTATGGAAGTTCCAAAACATCAGAAGGTATATCATCTAAAACTAGTGATTTTGAAAGATCAACAATGGAAAGATCGGAGTCGAGACCAACTGAATCAACGAAAAGACCATGACATCCATGATCAGAAAGTTCAAGATCAAAAATAGAGGCATCCTCATGATCTGATGAATCGTAAAGAGGGGAAGATTGAAAACAAGAAATTTCACCCTCTAATCCTTCATGATGATCAGATGATGGGTTGGAGAGATCAATAAGAGAAGATTTTTCCTCTCCGCATTCGGATGTAGAACTAACATCACACGAGTTCTGAGTGTGATCGAAAATAACATCATCAGAAATTGAATCTTTGAAAGATTCAATAGGAATGACGAAATCGTGGAATATGTTAGGATAACGAGGGAGAGGTGCAGAAGGAGAAAGATCGACCTTCATCGCAAATTCTTGTTCAGAGATAGACTCCCACACATAGTCATCATAAATGATATCGCAGGTTGGCTTCTCAACTCTAACTCCATCCTGAAATTAATCCTCATGAACACCAACAAAAATAGTTGAGACCAGTGAACCAAACAACTTGCAATTCGGAGGACCATATGAATCAACGGATGGAGGATGAGGAGATAACACATCATCGCAAACATCAGATTCCTAGTCCAAACTTAAGTTGAAATTTTGAGTATGTCGGGTGGGAGAAGATGGTGGTAAATCAACGGATACTCGACCCGTGGAAATGGAGTTGTTTGATGAGGAGAAGACAAAGAGTCACTTGGAACATCAACTTCATTTGTCGCAGATTTACGAGCTCTATAACCGAGGTATGTTGGGAAACTTTTGAAAGAGTCATATTCTTGTGGATTCATTGAAATATGAACAAGAAATTCGAATTTCTCTTTCATCTAATTCTAATCAATATCATCTTTAGAAAATTCAAAACAAAAATGAATGAAATGATCGTGGAAACCATCAAGAGATTCTTTAGGTGTTTTTCACAATTGCATGATTTTCTTGAAAACACCTGCCAAAGGCATGGAAGAGCTCTTTGATAAGATGGTCGAAAGAGTGTATGAAAGTGGCTGGCAATGTGTAACACCATTCCTTGACACGCGCTTTGAATGTGAGAATGAACAACCTGCAAGAGGCATCCTCGTAGTGAATACTGTGTTTAGTGCAGAATTCAAGAAAGCGAGTAGTGTGCTCGAGAATGGTTGTTTCACCCTCGCTGTCAAATTTTAGATTTGACAAGTCATTGATTTTTCCCACGAGCACTTTCGGATTTGTGGTTCTGGAAAAACATGCCTAGGTTAAGATTTGGGAAGAAGCCATTAAAGATACTGAAAGTTCAGAAAAACTTCATGGGTTCAGCTTGTCATCTAGCCCTCCTTCTAGCGCCATAAATGTTGACGGTGCTGGACCCGCCAACATTCAGGGCATCTCCTCGATATGAAGTCGCAATTAGACCTCACACTGTTTGGTGTAAGAGTCCCATTCGGAATACGACTCGGTTGTCGATGTAGTGGGTTTTAATGATGGGCCTTGGCTGCAATAACGCATAGAGTGGTGTATGGTGACTTTGGTGGGAACAAGTGTGTGACTCTGTGGAAAGTTAAGTGTAATGCATGAAGGTTCTGACACACGAAGGGAAAATGTGTGAGTCCCTTAGAAGCCTGTAATAGTACGCAAATTGGAAGGAACACATGAGCATAAAGACATCACAAACTAGTCTGCGAAATAGTTCACAAGTTAACAATGATCGAAAAATACAACAACGCACATTCAACAAGATTCATACCAATGCAAACAAAATAGTTCACAAGTATAAACGTAAGTTAAATAACATCATTGCAAACATAACAAGAATAATCCTACTATATTCACAACATATGCATGAAAATATGTTGGCTCTGAGCTTTTATTAAGTGAAAGTTCCAATCATACATATACCATTGGCAGACCACTAGCCCCAATAGTGGAGCATGAATTCAACACCTGCTCCTCCAAAGAAAGATACTCCTTTTATGCTACGGAGAAGCCAAGGCTCTCACAAACTCCCAAGCTCCTAAACATAAGCCTAAGACTAGCCAAAAACTTGGCTCCCAAAAGTCCTTTACATGAGTTATGAGGTTCTACTTATAACAAAAGGGGTGACTATTCACTTCCCCTTGTGACTTTTGGACTGCCCTGATGACTCATCAACTTCTTTACAAAATGACTCTTTACATTCATTACATCATGACTCTTCGCATTCCAATATTGACACTTGGAATTCCACTCACAAATTAATTACAAAAGAATATTATAATACACTCATACTAATATAAGACAAAATTGGGTAGAGCCAACTAGACAACCTAATAAGACAAAACAGTTAAGCTTGAGTTTGGGGAAACTCCAGCTCAATAACTTCCACTTGATGTTTCTCGGTTATGTAACAGTGCCAAGCTTTGTATTGTGCGATGACATCCCTAAACTGTGGGATGGTGTAACGCTGGAAGCAAACTCTAGCCTCCATGGCATCCGGGTACACTGACTTGGAACCGATTTGTGTTTCCTTCTTGAGCAGGAGTAACATTGTGTTGATTTGGACAAGGCCACCAATGTACTTGTGCATATTCTGTCTGTTTACTTCAAGACCTTCCTTGATGGTTATCTGTCTCAACTATTCCAAGTATTATTCAATCTCCTGCTTGACTTGATTCCTGTGCCTGATCCTTGTGAGTGAGCCAACTGATGGGATCCCATGCGATTTCACTAAGAAGCCTAGGCTGTTGTACATTCGTGCATATGAGGCTTGAGTGTTGGCAATGAATGAGGCGAGCTGTTTGTTATTATGGATGAGCATCTGAACCCTTGCCTTTCCAACTTTGCCTCTTGCCTTGTTTTCTTTCCCAATTCAAGCGGTGCCCCTTTGTATTGCATTGACCATTCATGCACGACAGCAATAGCTGATTGACCAACCTTGAGAGTTCTAACATAATCTTTACATTTATGTTGCAACCCATGCAAGTGAAAAACTGCCTTATGCACAGTAACAAGCCCCTCATGAAGACTCCACATGGTCTCTCCCAGTGTCGATACTTCACCGAGTATCGTTGCCTTCAGTTCTTCTAGATAAGGCTTGTGCGGGTGCTGCATTTTGTAACTCTGCTCAGAGCTATTCAACCTCTTGCCTAGCAGCCTGCATGTTCTTTGCCAATTGTTTGTTCTCGGCCAACAGATAGTCCGTGTTTGAATTTTTAGTTCCTGTAAAGGCCAAGTTGGTTGCGGCAATGGCACCTGGATTCTTCCTTGTGTCTGTCACGATCACCCTTTCTCTGATGAATGCAAGAGATGCGAGGTCATCCTGAAAATGTTTCTTCCTCGCTTGTACAATCTTTTTCTGAAGCTCGTCATAAGTCAGATTGTACGTGTCCATAACTAGACCATCATCGAGAGGAACAATTTCCTCTTCCTCGCTTGGAGTTTGCTTTGCTGGAGGATGGGGAGACTGAATGGTGACCTACTGTGTACTTAGCGTCAGGTCGACATCTTGGTTTTGCGGCTCCATTTTTGCCTCCATGTCTTGGATCTCGATCAATTCTTCAATCTCTTAAGCAAGCTCCTTGTCCTACATCTGTTTGCTCTCCATCTCTAACTGTCGGTTCTGTTCTTGTTCTTCAACTTGTCTTTGTATTGTTTCTTCTGCGATTACTTTTCGCCTTTCTTCTTCTTCCTGCATCTGCCTTTCTTCCTCCAATCTCTTCTGCTCTCGTTCTTCCCTTTATTTTCGTTCTGTCTCTTGCACCCTCTGTTTCCTCTTCTTCTCTGCTGCTTTGGCTGCTCTGATAATGATTGGATTTGCTTTCATCTTGCGGCTTCGCTCTCCTCCTAGACTGTGCACAACCTTCCTCTTTCCCTTCTCACGCACTGGGTTGTGCTCTTCCACTGGTGCTGCCTTTGGAGTGATTTCCTTCTGTGAAGCAACCTCTGAAGTTCCTGCAAAATTTACCGGCTCGTGGGACTTTGAGGCATTTTAATAGTTCTTCCATGATTCCTCCTCCAGCTAGTGAAAGGTCCCACTTAGCCACTGGAAATGGATCCTCACACAATGGTCTCTGTAGACATTCCGGGGATTGTATGGATTAAAGTCCAGAGTACCGAATGCAAACTTTTCTATCGCCTTTCCTTTGGTATCCACAACTTTCAGAGTCTTGATCTAGTAAAATCCAATTTCCATATGAAGAGTTGGCCAAGGTGCTTTCTTCTTCCTGTGCAAAGCTGCTGAAAACCCTGTGGAGAGATGATACACGACCTCTTGCATGACTAACTTATCGGTGGCATACCTCGGTAGCAGATGTAGAGACTTCTGTCCGCCGAACACCCTGAGGAAAGTGCCATCTGGCGAGGCAAATTAATATGTTATCTCCGACACTGCTTCCATTGCCCCACGTGACATGCAAGGTGGCTCGTCCTCAAAGATCAACTTGTACAATGGAATGAGGAAGTGGTCAGTTAGCTTCTCTGTTACTCCTCCGTGGCTGCACTCCAAAAGCAGCTTGCAATAAACGTACACGGCATGCTCCCGTGGTTTCCAAGTCCAATTCATGCCAGGGAATGCATTGTGTGTGCAGATTGCATCCAGTAGATAGGCAAACATGTAAAATCTGGCTTGCCCGCCCTTGGAGGGTCTAAGGGCATTAGATACATGGATCCGTAGCTGTTGAGCCAACAAGTCTGACCAATTGAATGGCTTACCTTCGTTCACAACCTGGTTGAGTAAGAAAGCCTACCCTTTAGGAAAGGTCTCAATGCTCTGCTGGTCGTAGATTCTACAATATAAAACTATTAAGAGCTGATAGAACCTCCTGAGAGATTTAGTCTTATATGTGTTGGTGGGTGTTCGATGAAACTTTGTTGGCTCTTTCACCTAGCTTTTAACAATATCCTTGGTGCTCAAGTAGCTTGTTTTTGCATAGAAGTAGGAATCCATGAGTGATTTTGGCTCAGGAAAATGGTACATGAGATGATAGTCTGCTACCAGGAAAGAAGCAAGCCTCTGTCTGCTAGCACTATTGATATAGTCTTTGGATCTATATGGGATAGTATCCAGCGGACAACATCTGTGCATGGAAAAGCCGGATATCTACATGCAATCCTATGTAACCCTGACTTCTGGACATTGCCATACACCTACTGGTCTTCCATATCTGCTTTGAAGGTTCTCGTTGAGAAAATTTCATTCACCTTCTACCATGTGATATCTGATTCCTTTTCTACAAACAATTGAGTGTCTGAGTAAAATAGCATACTTTCAACTGTCTCCCTGGTGTTGCTCTCTGTGGTATCCTTTGAAGTAGATCTCTTGGGTGCCATGATAACAATGATTGATGAAGAGAAGTGCTCAACACCTGCAATACCCATGGGAGGAAAAAACAGTCATGGCAAACATAAATTAGCTTCAACAAATCAACTTACAAAGCAAGATCAAGCAACAACCACATGGATTCATGAGGAAATTGCGCAATTTCTGAGGTGAGGGAGAGAGATTGGCTGAGGGAATTGCGCATTGCGCAGTCTCAATAGCCAGTGATGTAGCCTGAGGCTAGAGACTGCACAATGCGTAGTTCTGCCTGGGGAGACAGGTGGAGACTGTGTATTGTGCAGTCTTAGTGGCCAAGGGATGGGCCTGAGCCCTAGAATTGCGCAATGCACAGTTGGGTCAGCCTGGTACTATGCATTGCATAGTCTCAGAGGCCAAGTTGAGAGCTTGAGCCTCAAACTTGCACAATGCCCAGCTAGACAAGGTGATGCATGCCTAGTGGAAGGGCAGATTTGCCCGGATTGAGCGTGGGAAACTAGCAGATCTGAGTGATGGTGCAAATTAAAATGCAGATCTGACTAAATATAGATAGATCAGTGTAAAACAAGTGCGGAAGATCAAATGCAAAAGGAAAAACAAACATGCACGTAGAGTCACTAAAACGACGACCACTATGGGCAAAAACAAGAAAACTAATGTGACACTTGTAAAAGGGGAACGACGGATTGAACCAACACTTGTACAAGCTAATATACATTAAAACACCAACAACCATGAAAAGAAACAAGTAAAACAACACAGAGAAACCAAACGACAAAAAGTGACGAAAAAAGCGACAAAAGACAACAAAAGCAAAACTCACCCGGAAAAGCGCCGCAAACTCCACCGAAGGCTCCTTGATCTCCTTGGGAATGCTAGAGCTCCATAATCGAATGTACAAATTAGCTCTAGGGACGTCCATTATATAGATCTAGACTGATTAGGGATTATGATGCGCATGCCCAAAATTAAGGAAAAAACCAACACTTGGCGGAAAGTTCCAAAATAGTAAGTGTGCCACCTTCAGGAAACTAATTATTGAATCCCTATTTTCTAGGGATTCTTTTTGTTTTTTTTTTGGAAACTTGCATGCACACTGCCAAGAAGGATTGTGCAATTCCCTAGGATTGGGCAACTTCTTGACTCAGTGTATTGCCCAGTTTCTAAGCTCAAGAGATGCTTTGCGCAATTTCTATCATCAAGGCTGGTCTGCCATCTAGAATTGCGTAGTTTTCATGCTTAAGGCTGGCCTGCCCAGAAGAATTGCATAGTTTTTGGAGGCAAGCCCAACAATGTTGCAAGGTCATGTCAACAATTAGCCTGTGTTTGAAGGATATCAAACTGGGATCAGTACATCACAAGAAAAGCATGAAAATATGAGTCTTTATCATAGCATGGATACTTGACGATAGTAAAAGATAAGCTCCTGTGGACAGAAGAAAGGCTCTAAAGTCGAAGCATGGGCAAAATTTTGGAGGGGTGGTTGTAGTAGTTACAATAGGACCATAGCACTACAGATGGATGCATCATGTACTGCCGTACTCCCTATGTCTAGGATGTATGGTGTTCAACAACTTCTTGACTCAGTGTATTGCCTAGTTTTTGAGCTCAAGAGATGCTTTGTGCAATTTCTATCATCAAGGCTGGTTTGCCATCCAGAATTGCATAGTTTTCATGCTTAAGGCTAGCCTGCCAAGAAGAATTGCACAGTTTCTGGAGGCAAGCCCAACAATGTTGCAAGGTCATGTCAACAATTAGCCTTTGTTTGAAGGATATAAAACTGGGATCAGTACATCACAAGCAAAGCATGAAAATACGAGTCTTTATCATAACATGAATACTTGATGATAGTAAAAGATAAGCTCCTGTGGACAGAAGGAAGGCTCCAAAGTCAAAGCATGGGCAAAATTTTGGAGGGTGGTTGTAGTAGCTACAATAGGACCATAGCACTACAGATGGACGCATCATGTACTGCCGTACTCCCTATGTCTAGGATGTATGGTGTTCAACAACTTGGTTTGGGATCAAGTCTGATTGGGGTTCTACACTTGGACTAACTTTTGTCATTGGAGAGTGGTAAGGTCTTGTGACTCTCTCGATCGATTCTTCTTCATTATCTATATCAAAGTTCAACAGAGTTGAGACTGTTAAAAAATGTAACTAGGTTCGATTTTCTTAAATTGTATTTGAGTCATAATAAAATGTATTTATCAAAAGAAAGAAAAATAATTTATTATTATTATTATTATGACTTATTAAAGCATGGGTTTTGTTATCACTGAAAAAAATTCCTAAATTTTGAACATCAGTTTGATTCCAAAGGATTGGTGTTAATCTTGGTCCAGTCTTTCCATGGTTTATTTTAGAGTCTAGGACCTAGAAGGGAGTCTTGTTGGCATTGTCAAATAGGGTCAACACTCTGGTTTTACCTATCACTAATCTCACATCACACCTAAATTCCATGTGTCAAACTTGTGTCAAGGTCTTCATGCACTACAAAACTGCCTAGGAGTTTTCGTAGCGCAAAACCTAGAATTTGCACTGGCCATGCTACGAAATCGTGGATTCTGAACTAGGAGTTTTCGTAGCGCGCTACGAAACCCCTGAAAAACCCTGTTTCAGCATAAAAGTCTCTGTTTTCTGCTTTTACTAGTCAACTTCCAGAAACTGAGAACTCAATTTTGAAAACTGAAAGAGGCTTTTCTTCCTAACATACTAAACTACAAAAACCTCTTTCAGTTTCTTCAAATTCGTTATGAGGTGGGAGGAATTTATGGTTAAACTTGCCCTACAAAACTGCTGAAAGTCAAGCTTTGTCTTCTGGTTTTTACAGTCTTTTTCAAGATCAGTTTCTGGTCACAGGAAAAGGTATTTTGGAATTTTGAAGGAGGTTTCTCTTCATCAACTCTCCAGCTACAATAACCTATCTCACTTTTTTCATAAGTGTTTTCAGTTGGGAGATACTAAGCTTTCTTTGAAACCCTAATTTCAGAGAACGAATTTTTCCTATTTTACACGTGTTTTTCAAGGACAGATTTTGGACAGCTGGAGAAGTGTTTTAAAAAACCAAGAGAGGTTTTTGTTCTAGACAGCATGGACTACAAAAACGCCCTTCAGTTTCGTAAAATGTCATGGATGAGAAGATAAAGGCTCTGTCCCACGTGCCAATTTCAAGGATCCTAAACCTAAAAACAAGGAAACATGTTCCCTAATTTCTAGGGTTTATCATCAACAGTAAGTGACAACGTGGGAGGCTTCATCAAATTTGACCTCATGAGGTTGCAGCTATCAAAGAATGCATTCAATGTTTAGTTAAGGTGGTTTAGTCATAATAAGGAGTTATACTCCTAGTTGTATTAGGTCTCTAGCACTGCTAGTTAGCTGTCTTTTGTATTTAATAGTTTGTTTTATGGTTAGAATAGGTGTCACTCATAGCAAATTCGAATTCTCTTGATACGGGATGAGGGAATCCATAGTTGTAAATGCTATATATAAAGCAAGAGGTTGAATTAGCAAGGGGTTGGAGACTTTTTGGCTCAGCTGCTGCTCTATGTGCAGACTGTGTATATTTTTAACCTAATGCAGAGTTTCTACTTAGACAACTCAAGATTCAAGAAGACTTCTTGTATGTTCTTGTTTTTATGGCATCTTCCAATACTTACATTGCAGTGGTGTTTACTTATGATACTCAGAACTCATCAATGATGCTCTGACTTCTTTCATAGATAAACTAAATGTGTTTCACTATTTTATGTTTTCATTTCTGCACTTGAACTCTTTAATGCCTTGACTTCCATGCTAGGTAGAATGTTTTGGCTTCACTACTCAGGATTCAAAGAGAGTTTTAATGTCCTATTGTCTCATGGCTTTCCTCTTTCACTTACTTGTAGTGGTATGAATACATGTTACTTAGAACTCATCAATGATGCTCTAACTTCCTTCATGTATTTATAAATTGTGTTTCCTTGCATTGTATCTTTGTTTTGTTGATGTCTTAAAACTCTCTATGCCCTGACGTTCATGTTAAGCTGATCTTGCTCAGGTACTAAAACATACTTTGACTCCATAGCCCAATGGTAGCCACCCTTCATCTTTCAACCTATAAACCTATAAAATCACAAACCATAGAGTTAGCCATCTATCCATATCTTTAATCAATATCATTAACCTTTTGAGAGAGTCCTCTCAAGCTGAGGAGGAAAAGCCTTAGCTAAAAGATTGGTTTGAAATAGTTACATTGAGATAGTCGGATAAGCAGCCTATCAGGATCCTATTTTGGTGATAACATTTTGGTGCGTCTGTCGGGAGTCTGAAGATTATTCATTCCCGAAACTAAGAAGCTAAATTTCTGAAGGCAGCAGGAGGCAGAAGGTGACTCCACTGCTAGAAGATCAATAGCTTGATGAAGTTTCAAAATGAGTTCCATTGCAAGAATGAATGACAGGTATGCCCCTATGAATCAGTCTCATATCCCTGGTTTTCCAAATCCTATCCCAAAGGTTGATTGGTTAGATGATCTTCCAGTATTCAAAGATGAAAAGAAAGACAATGTTGCTCTTCATTTGGTTAGGTTCCATATGCAAGTACACATCCTTAAAGTTCAGTTCCCTAAAGATTGTCTCATGAGGATGTTTATGACTACTTTAGAAGGAAAAGCATGGTCTTGGTATGAAAGCTTGGAAAATGGTTCAATATTTTCGCTTGCTAATTTTCATGATGAATTCTATGAGATGTATAAAGAATGTCATCCTTCCTTATTGCTGGTAAAAAATTG
>APFE031679805.1:66845-89629 GCA_000404065.3 Pinus taeda | reverse complement strand
GCATCAACCATTTAGAATCTAGATTCTTCTCCTCTTGTCTAGCCTTTGCCTCTACCTCGATTGTCTAGGGATATTAGTCAACATTTCCCAATTTTGAATCAAACTACCTAATTCAAGACTTAAGTTATGGTAGAAAAAGCTTAACATGCTTGGTTGATGATTTTGACTTGATTGATAGGTAATTTTTTGCTAAGGGCGTGACAAAGGAGTTCAACAATTAACACCACCAACACTAGGGTACATATAGGGCTTGGTGCTTTTGATTAAATGCTAATCACATACTTTCATACTTGATATAATCTAATGAAATGCCACAATCCCATTGATCCTGAATTCCTGAAAACAGTTAAGTCTGGTGAATTTTGAATAGAATATGAAATTCTATTTTCTCCATATGAAGTCCAATGAGGCTGGAACCACTCTCAAACATCCAGAGTCATTTCATGGTAATGTTAAAAATTTAAGTAAAAGGATGAAATATTTTTCATTTTCATCCTTTTACTTTAAGAATTTAACATTACCATGAGGGAGCTTCTGCTATATTTATATATATTTTTTTGCCTTCATTCGTCACCCTGACCCAAGGTGGACCCACCCCAACAAGCAAACTCACCTAAAATTAAAAAAAAAAATTGAAAAAAAAAAGATTTTCTAAATGCTTTTCCGGAAGCTTTTCTGGAAGCGTACGGAAGCGTCTGGGAAGCGTCCGCTTCCTCCTCTGAAGCGCCACGCTTCCGACACCCGAAGCGCCGTACGAAGCGCGCTTCGGCGCTTCGGAAGCGATGCTTCCATACAACGCTTCCAAATTTCCAGGAAGCGTCAAAAAATGCCGAAGCGGCGCTTCCGGCCAAGCTTCCTAGGCGCTTCCATACGGGACGCGCTTCAGGGCTTGGAACCGGGGGGGGGGGGGGCGCTTCGTGCAACACTGGTTCAGTGTTCAAATCTCAATTTTTTTTAGGCTCACAACCCTTTTTCGCTGCAATATACCTGCAAAACCCCTGCGATTTTCAAACCCTCATCTGCTGCCATAGCCTATCTGCTCATCAGATCTTGTGATTTTTCCTCTAGAAATCAAATTCATTCTTTTTCACGCTGCCCTCTCCCATTCCTTTTCTCTGTTGTCCATCTACGTTGCTATCCCACTGCACGCATAACTCTTTGTTGCGCACATCAAAGATTCGAATTTCCTCCATGCAGTCTCTAAACCTGCATGCTAACCCCTGCCATTTCCACGCTGCCAAAGCCTGCAAAAAAAATAAAATATAAAATAAAAATAAAGACTTGAAACCCTCACGCAGCTCCACTTTTACTACGCACAACCACCACTCCTAGCTCAAGCATTTCTCCCTTTCTGTCATCGAAACGCTGCCTCATATCCTTTCGACCTGCTATTTCTCCACGCCGTCCCTTCATCGACCAAACCTGCAAAACACATACGCACAAACAGTAAAACATTTCGACTTTTATTTATGTATGCGTTTAGTCAGGGTTGGCATAATTAGATTTCATTTGATTCTTAGGTTAGCATATTTTTTTTTTATGAAGTGCGTTTTAATTTCAAAAATAAAAAAATCGATTTTGGGTTTCATTTTGTTTTTATTTTTTATTGTCTTATTTTGACTTCGATTTTTTTTTTTTTTAAACTTCTAAATCGTTAGAAAATCCAAAAACATTAAAAGAGTTCTAAATTCTAAAATAAAAAAATCTAAAAAATATTTAAAATCCTAAACATTTAAAAAATCATATTTTTTTTAAAACTTTGGTGACTAAGGAGTTCAAAATAAAATAAAAAGGGTTTGTGCTTTAATGTTAAGAAAATTTAAATGTGGCCTATGGCCCATTAAATTTTTTATTTTAGGCCCTTTTTCATTTTTTTCGTCGCATTAAAAGATTTTAAATTTTTTCAGTTACCATTAAATATTAAATGCATTTCTCATGATCTTTTTTATGGTCAAGGCGTGATAAATCACATTGGCTGTTCTAGATCTTGTCATTAACGGTAATCATTTTTTAAATTTGGAATATTTTGCATGATACAGTGTTGGGCATTTATATGGATTATTGTCACTTTATTTTGCATGATACAGTGTTGGGCATTTATATGGATTATAAGGAGGTGACGCAGGGCATTCGAGAGAGTGCAGAGGGAAGAGCAGGGTGACAACACCATTGGAGACACAGTCTTCACACAGGCTGACGCAAAAGTGACACAAAGGTGGGTGAAGGGTCTCTAGGGTGTCAGAACTTCTCTAGGAGGAAGAGAAACTTTGTCTCAGGTGTTTTCTCTTAGAAGTGTCTCAGTTTTTCTGTGGAATCATTCCTTGTAAAGCGGTTGTTGCTGAAGTTTAATAAAACCCTCATCTGGTACACCGGTTTTCCCACATTGGGTTTTCTGGGGACAATTGTCCAAAAACAACTGTGTTGATGTGATTGATTCTTGTGATTATATCACTGTTATTTTCTCTAAGTAATTATGTGATAACTGCAGTAGAATTTATTTTAATGTTTATTGAAGGGTTTCGTAAATAACTTATTGTGAAAGATAAGTAGGTGAAATAAATCAGTTACTGCAGTAAAATTTCGTGTTAGAAATTTTCACATGGTATCATAGCAGAGATCGGGCAACAAGATTGAAGAATCCACTATTAGTTAGGAGCATGATGCCGAGGCATCAACTCAGAGGGACTCATGCAAATCTCCAGAGAAAGAAGAGAGCATGAAGAACATGGATCACGATTATTCTATGTTAACTTCTAGACTAGAAGCATAAGTCTTTTGCCTAGCGAGTTCTGCCTCTTCTGAGGTTTGGTATATAGATATTGGAGCTTCCTGGAAGAGGTACTGTAGTCTTTCAAACAGAAGGAGGGGATCAGCTTCGGGCAACCACTGTGTTGCATGTGTTAGGCTTGGGGATGAACTTACTCTCTGTATCTCAGCTTCAAAACAAGGGCTATGACATTTTTTTCATTAAAGAGAAAGTATATGTCAAACACCTGAGTTGGAAAAAGAAGGCCTAGATTAGAATCAGAAGTAACAGGTTGTATAGATTATAGCTAGAATCTCCAATGGCGCTAATAGACAGTAGTGGGGATAAAGATTTGAATGAACTATGGCATAGGAGGATGGGGCACTTACACCATGGGGCTTTGAGAATCCATGGGAAAAGAATATCATGAGTTCCAAAATTAAGTACTGAACAAGATTATGTATGCAGAGGATGCACATTAGGCAAGTACGCAAAGGCAACATTTTCCAGAAGCAACAATAGGGCTAAGAGTGTTCTGGGATTGATACACTCAAATATCTGTGGACCCATGTCCACAACAGCTCTTAGTGGTGCCGAATATTTTGTCGCTTTCATTGATGACCATTCCAGAAAGACTTGGATCTACTTTATAAAAATCAAGGGTGAGGTTTTTAGTCGATTCAAAGAGTTCAAGGCTCTAGTTGAGAATCTGACAAGAAAGAAGATAAAGATATTGCGCTTAGGTAATGGTGGAGAATACATCGACAAGGATTTCACTGATTTTTGCGCAAGGGAAGGCATCAAAAGAGAGTGGACAACCCCCTATAATTTGGAGCAGAATGGAGTAGCAGAAAGGAAGAATCGGACTATTGTTGAAGCAGCCAGGGCAATGTTGTATGATCAGGATATGCCCAATTTTCTATGGGCAGAAGCATGCAACACGACAGTGTATATCCATCATAGGAATCCTCACAGGGCATTAGGTAAGATTACTCCGGAGAGTGTCTTTACTCGTAAGAAGCATGAGGTGAGTCATTTCAGGATATTTGGGAGTTTGACATACTGCCATGTACCCGAGGAGAAAGGAAGAAATTGGATCACACTGCGGAGAAAGGATATCTTGTAGGATATAGCAAGAATTCTAAGGCATATAGAGTCTATCTTCAAGGGAATAGGATGACCGTAATTCAACGGGATGTAAATTTCATGGAGGATAGAGCCTTTAGAAAATCCCGAGAAATGCCTTCCGAAGAGCGGTCAAAGGATGATCCGTTGGTCCAGCCACGTCGACCATCAGAAACTAGCTCTAGTATTTCTCCTAAAGGCAAAACTCTAGAGGTGGAGCTTCAGGAAGAGGAGGAGCAAATAGATATACCCACTACAAGTGGTAGAACGAGCCGGGAACTTCGACAAATGCAAAGGATTTTGTTTGGGCACCCAGGAAAGAGAAAAGGGAGCGTAGACAACCAGACAGATACCAAATCTTGGTGGCTCAGGTTGGAGAACCCTCTAATTTTTAGGAGGCTGTTTGGCATCAAGTATGGGTAGATGCTATGGTGGAGGAATACAGTTCCATAATGGTCAATGATGTCTGGGAAGTGGTACCTAGGCCTCAGGACAGGTCAGTTGTAGGGTTGAGATCGCTTGACAAAGTCAAATACGCTGCAGATGGCAGTGTAGAAAAATACAAAGCCAGGTTTGTGGCTAAGGGGTTTGTTCAGAAGGAAGGGATAGACTACAAAGAAACATTCGCCCTTGTAGCCAGATATACTTCTATTAGATCCGTGATATCCCTTGCAGCTCAGATGGGGTGGGAGATTCACTGCATGCATGTCAAGATGACATTCTTGAATGGGGTGATAGAAGAAGTATACATTGAACAACCAAAGGGTTTTGAGACACATGAGAAGGAATCTCATGTATTCAGATTGAAGAAAGATTTGTATGGGCTTAAATAGGCACCTAGAGCATGGTACGGTCAAATTGATGGTTACTTGTAGAAGATGGGATTCGTCAAAAGTGACACGGATCCTAACCTTTGCTATCTGGTTGTAGAGAATGAGCCTCTAATCCTGGTTTTATATGTGGATGATCTCTTTATGATAACATCATCTAGGCTCATCAAAGATTGCAAGGTGAACCTAGCCACAGAATTTGACATGAAGGATTTGGGACGGATGCATTATTTCCTGGGGTTGGAAGTTTGGCAGCAAAAGGGTGAAATTTTCCTTGGGCAAGGGAGATATGCTACAGAGATTTTGAAAAGGTTCAAAACGCAGGACTGTAGACCTATGGCCACTCCAATGATCACCAACTAGAAGAAGATTGATGCATCTGAAGATAAAGAAGTCGATCCCACCTTGTACAAGCAGCTCATAGGGTCCTTGATGTATCTTGTCAATACCAGGCCAGACATTTGTTACGCTGTCAACACCCTCAGTCAATTGATGGTAGAACCAAAGAGGGTGCACTGGGCAGCAAGCAAGCATGTTCTCAGATATATACAAGGAACAGTTGAGGATGGACTAATTTACACCCAAGGCAGTGACATCAGGTTCAGTGGGTTCACTGACGCAGATTGAGTTGGAAGTTCAGTAGATCGGAAAAGTTCCACTGGGTACTGTTTTAGCATTGGACTAGGAATAACCTCTTGGTGTAGTAGGAAACATAAATCTGTGGCTTTGAGCTTAGCTGAAGCTGAATATATGGCAACTAGCACAGCTTCGTGCGAAGCCATATGGCTTAGGAAATTGCTTGTGAATCTATTCAGGAGAAAGATGGAAGCGACCAATATTTTTTGTGATAATCAGAGTTGCATCAAGCTCTCTGAGAATCTAGTGTTTCATGATCAGTCGAAGCACATTGATATCAGGTGCCGCTTTATCAGAGACCGTGTCCAATGAGGGGTAGTATAATTGAGGTACACCCCAACAGGAGAACAGGTGGCAGACATTCTCACCAAGGCCCTAGGAAGAACAAAGTTTGTTTACTTCAGGGAGAAGATGGGGATGGTGAAGAATCTGTTTCAGTAGCAGAAGCGGATAGTATAAGGAGTTGCAGTGCAACAGTTAGCAGTGACTGTGCTATGGGCAACATGATGTAGCATATTCAAAGGGAGCTGTGGTACAAATGTAGCAGTGACAGTTACATTGTCATGGGTAGCAATACAGGTTGCAACAACGCAGTGGAGGAGGGACAGTTGGCCAAACATCAACAACGCAGAGGACCGATGTCGTGGATCAGTGTGATGCTTCTGTTGGGAAGTATTGCTAGAGCACATTCCTCGCTAAGAGGGAGTGTTGATTTTGGGTAGCATCGGATGTGCTCTAGCTCCGAAATTTTGTGGAGGGGCTAGAACACATGAGATCTCGAAGGCTTAGAAATAGTTTGGAGAAATTCCACCTAGATGAGAATTTATTAAAATAATAAATATTTTTAATGGGTTCCTAAGTGTAAACTTAGGAAAATAAAAATATTAATGGGTATTAATAAAGATATGGGTGAGAAGCTTCTAAGAGACGAGGATCAAGTCTATTTTAATCTTAGCCTTTGACTAGAGACTTAATTTCGACCGTTGATTCATCAACAGGAAAAGTATAAGAGAAGACTTGAGAGTCATTTGGAGATACACCAGGCAGATACTTAGTACCCCGAGGGAAATTGATTCTCAAGGAGGAGGAGTTCGATTTCAGAGGGAGAGTTGCAGGGTGAGGGAAGAGGAGGGCATCAACAACAGTCAGTGATTGAGGAGGAGGTGACGCAGGGCATTCGAGAGACAACGCATAGGGAAGAGCAGGGAGACAACACCATTAGAGACGTAGTCCTCACGCAGGCTAACGCAAAGGTGGGTGAAGGGTCTCCAGAGTGTCATAACTTCTCCAGGAGGAAAAGAAACTTTATCTCAGGTGTTTTCTCTCAAAAGTGTCTCAATTTTTCTATGGAATCATTCCTTGTAAAGCGATTGCTGCTGAAGATTAATAAAACCCTCATTTGCTACACTGGTTTTCCCACCTTGGGTTTTCCGGGGACAATTGTCCAAAGTCATCTGCGTTGATGTGATTGATTCTTGTGCTTGTATATCACTGTTATTTTCTTTACGTAATTATGTGATAACTGCAGTAGCATTTATTTTAATGTTTACTGAAGGGTTTCGTAGATAACTTATTGTGAAAGATAAGTAGGTGAAATAAATTAGTTACTGCAGTAGAATTTTGTGTTAGAAATTTTCACACATCTTAGTCCCACCCAAATAGATTGCCCTGGTTAGGGATCTAGTCCATGGCACTGTGTGTGCCTAAACTATTCATGGTTCATGTGTTTTGAGATCTTCCATGTACTTGTATATATATGTGTAATTATGAATACCTCCCTAGTTAAGAGGGAGTGTTGAAGAATGTAACTAGGTTTGGTCTTCATAAATTGTACTTGAGTCATAATAAAATGTATTTATCAAAATAAAGAAAAATAAATTATTATTATTATAATTATTATGACTTATTAAAGCACGGGTTTCATGCTTGGGTCATCATGTTTTAGGTCAAAGTCCCCATTGAGGACTTCTAGGTTCTATGTTAAGTCATTAGAGTCATTGATCATTTAATGAGACCCTTCTTGGGCTTTTGAATCATGTAAAAATAATTATTATTGAGTAAAATAAGTCATTGGTCACCTCCACACGAAGTTCGCCCTTACTTGATCAAGTCGACCGACATGAGGGTAATTCGAACTTCAGAAGAAGCTATTAATATAGTGTAGTTCGATTCATTTGGAGTATCACTCACAAGTTCGATATATAAGTAGAAGAAGCTAAAGTGTACGAAATTGCAAGAGAAGGAGAATGATTGCTAGATTGAAGTTTTCTGGGTCATCTCTGTCACGTGTGAATTTACTGGGCTACTGCTAGAAGGTCGAAGTACTACATCAGGGTCGAAGTTCTATTGCTGGGTCGAAGTTTTGCTGCTGGGTCTAAGTTCTGCTGCTGGGGAGGTTGAAATTTTGCTAGATCAAAGTGATAGGTCGAAGTTGTTGCTGGAAGGTTATCATTTGCAGAAGAAAGGAAGGGCTGACTTGGTGATTGGAGGAAGTTTGTGTCTAGGTCAAGGAGTCTTGGATCATCTTGTGAAATTATTAAAGGAAGAGTTGCTGACTAGGTTTTCCCCTAGATAGGGGTTTTGCCCTCGCTATCTGCCTACATCTGGTGTTTTCGATCTCCGTGTTATGGATTGGTAATTGCTTTATGAACGATGATAAAAGAACAAAAGAAAGTTAATAAGAACATAGGAATATCACAAGTAATTATCACCATAAAGAAAATATTTTTGCCTTTCTGATTTTCCAACAAAGACAAGATACAAAGATGGTACATGATGTCAGGATGGCATGATGATCAATGATGATGGATAGATTTACAGGTGGAATTCTCCCTAGATAAGAGGGAGTGTTAAAATTGGCAACTAGGGCCAACTTGAACAACTCATTTGATGGAGATGATTATTGCATTGAATTCCTCTTTTTGAGAGGACCAAAATCGACTTAAAGATCATCAAATTTGGACAAGGGAAAATATGTTTTTGAGGTCAAACCCACACATGTGCAAATTGTCAAGGTTAGCCACATCGTCATGTAGGCTCATGAAGACCAATGGACATGTCGCTTCACCTTTAACGACTTATATAAATATAAATGACCTCCAACCACATTTGACACTTCACTCTCTCACACATTCTTCTCTCTCCTTCTCTGATTGATTCGTACAACTATTGGGCGTACCTTTTCTCTCACACATGTGGCAAGGAGAACGAATTTTTTGGGCACAGATTACAAGGCCGAAAATTTCAGAATTCTCCTGCAGTTTGACCAACGTTGACTTTGACTTTCCAAGTAGAATTTGAGTTCGATCTTTTGGGCAGTTTTCTATTTGGGCAAGCTGCACCATTTGGCACAGAAACAGAGGTAATATGAGCACTTTCACTATAGAGATAAATTGCAGGTTGACCACAGATTTCCAGGGCAAAATTTGACTAAGTTTGACCACTGACTTTGGGATTGTTTTGGGCGGCCTTTGACCACTTGTTCAAGCCGAATTTGACTGCCTTTGACCGAGCTTCAAAGGGGATGTTTTGTTGCTGCATTGACCATCTTTGAATTTCTGATTAGGGCTAAATTTCATTATAGTTGACTATAGATTTGATAGGGTTGTTTTGACTTTGATTTGGCAAGTCAATTTTGACCTTTTGTACTCTCTTTGCTGAACATTTGATATAATAATAAGAAGAATTGATCAAAGGGTTTTCCTCGTCTTGGGGTTTTTCCTTGGCATCCGCCAAATTTGGTGTCCTTTTGGCTTGGCTTGTCTTTTGCATTTTATTATTCATGTTCTATCTACAATTACTGTCAATGTGATTTATGGTTAATGTGATTTCTATTAATTGGAAATTGTCATTCCGTTGCTAAAGGATATTGAAGTAATTTTGTTAAGCATAGAACATACCATTGTTAACTAAAAATAACAAACTTGCATGATCATGAGGAGAAGCATGACTCAGAATTGCCTGAATCGCATCACAAGGATCATGAGTCTACTCTTTTGGAGAGCCCATTGAAGGCTCAGGTAATAGTGATGGATGTGATGGGGTCTTCCACTATAGTTGAGTCCATTGATTTTCATGAAGACACCCTTAGAAGGCATGAACAATCATATGGAAATGATGATAGCAACCCACCTGTGCATTCATGTTTAATGGCTGAAGGGGATGAGCAACAGATTGACCGAGGAGAAGACATTCGGGGAGAATTACAAGATGAGCTACTAGTGATTCAGCATGAAGAGCACATAGAGGAGTGTGAGTCAAATGAAGAGGATAATATACATAGTATGCATGACGAGCCATCTTTAGAGAGCCAGTTGAAGGCTCAAGTTGGAGACGTAGTGGAGGTGGTTGAGCATCTATCCCTAGGAACTCCCGTTGATAAGGTGCAAATCGATGCAGAGGCAGCCAACACGGCTGTAGTACTTTCAGACAGTGTCTGCTAGGATAAGATTGAGCATTTCAGGACCGATCTTATGGCATTGAAGCAAAAGATTTAGATAGTACGAGGCACCATCTTGCAGCAAAACAAAAAAATTAAGGAGCTTAGAGTGGTGTGTGCCGAGTCAGCGGCCAAGCTATCTAGCATTGAGGGACAACTGAGGTTCCTAGCGAGGTAACAAGAGGGGTATACTTGGGCATTTCAGAGCAACCCTCTTTAGGAGTACATCGATAGGACTTGCAACACTATCAACCCACCTTTGTACAATGGAGAGAGAGGGGCAAAGTTTTCTTGGTGGATCTTGTTGGTTGACCGAGCATATCAACATGAGTTGAGCATGGAGCAACATCAACACAGTAGAATTGTTCCATGTGCAGGGGTTCATGCATTCAACCCTTTTCATGGGATGGATTGGCGAGAGATTGTGAATTGGCATTCCCTTGATGGGGTGATTCTTGTTAGTTTTTGGGAGCATTGGAAGTGCTCTAGCCTTGAAAATTGGTGGAGAGGCTAAGGTGCACGAGTTCTAAAGAACCCAGAAACCGTTTTGTGAAATTCCATTCGGATTGTATTATATTAAAATAATTAATATTTTTAATAGAGTTCCTAAGTCTAACTTAGGGAAATTAAAATATTAATGGGCATTAATCAAAATATGGGTGAGAATGATCTAGAAGGCGAATCAAGTCATGTTTTAATCTTAGCTGTTGATTAGAGATTTAATCTCGGTCGTTGAAGACTAAACAGGAAAAGTATAAAATGGAGGCTTGGGGTTCATTTGAAAACACACACAAAGAGATTGAGGAAATCAATTTTCTGAGTTGAGAAGTTCTCTGGAGGAAAATCGATTGGGGAGATCTTGCAGTAGAGGAGCAGCGAGAGAAGGACTTTTCATAGAATATAGACAGAGAGGCGGAGAGAACCAGCAGAGCAGAAAAATTGCTTGTCACATAAAAGCTGGAGCTGCTAGGAACAGCCGGAACTGCCGGGAAAGATGACGCAGAGGGCAGAAGCCAGCACTGCCAAGAACAATCGGAACTGTCGGGAACTGTCGGAACAATTGGGAAAGTTGATACAGAGGGTAGGAGCCGGAATTGCCGGGAATTGTCAGAATAGTCAGGAAAGCTGATGCAGAGGGCAGAAGAGGTGACACAGAAATAGTTGGGGTTAGCCAGTCTTGTGTCGGATCAGCGGAAATTCTGCCGGGAGAAGTGAGGTAAAACTCACTCATATTTTCCGCTAGTATTTTCTCTGTAAAGGATTGCTATATGAGCATCTTAGATTTGTATTCAGATATTTCTGCTACATAATAATAAAACCCTCAGAGTTGTTGTACCGGTTTTCCCGCATTGGGTTTTTCTGGGGACTATTGTGTCCAAAAATAATTGTGTCCTATGTATCTTGTTCTTTGCCCTGTTTTCTGTTTCAAGAGATCAAATATTTAATTAGTGTAGGCTGCAGAAGTAATTTGCTTCAGTATTCTGAGGAATAACTTGATAATGTATGTTAAAATCCAAGTAGGTGAAGTAGATTCAAATTTTCTGCAGTAGGGGTTCCTTCAAGTGTAACATTTTCACATGGTATCAGAGCATTGATTTTGAAATAGGAAGAGCAGATCAAGTGCTGAACAATGAGGCCGAACACTGCACTTGGTAGCCATTCAAATCCCCTTGAAGGGATTGTGTATTCCTTCCTGGGAAGCAAATCTGAGGAATTCTATCTCTGAGTGAGACGACAGAGAGGTACGATTTCCAGTTCGTGAGTTTGCAGAGGCAGAGGGAGTGATGCATAGCCTCAGCGCAGTTTCTGCTGGGGCAGAAATCCGTTGGAAAAGAGTGAAGACACATAGAAGGGGAATTTTCTCCTTAAGGACTTCTCTCACAAAAAGTTTGAATTTTGCACTTGCCGGGCAGCAGATCAGTGCTGAGCAGTGACTAGAGGAGTCAGTTCGACAACTGGGTTAGATGACATCCCATGGGCTCAGTGATCAGGACAGGTTGGATGGAGCCTCCAACTATGTCATATGGAAGACCAGAATCTTAGCTGTTCTAGAGGAATACGATCTTGAGGCCTACGTCAAAATTGTTTTGGCTGTTCCTACTGACAACGATCAGAAGAAGAAATATAAGGCCTAGCAGGGGAAGGCAAAGAGGTTGATTCTTGATGGAGTTCGAGATCATGTGGTCTCACACTTACAGGGCAAGGATACAATCAGAAGATGTGGGAAGCCTTGTCTTCTCTGTATGAAGGCTCTTCCGAACAGAGGAAGATGTATTTTGAGCAGAAGTTGCAGCGGGCTTTGATGCTGAAGGGAGAAGGAGTGAACCTCTATCTTCAATGTCTTCAGGACGCTAGAGACCAACTTGCTACAGTGGGGTCCACTCCTTAGCCAACTGCGATGGTGAGGATAGCCCTAAATGGAGTCTCGAATGAATGGCCCAAAGCATATTGGGCAGAGAAAAACTACCTTCACAGGAGGAGATGTGGGCGACTCTTCAACAGGAGGAGTTAAGGGCGGACCTAGTGAAAGTCAACCACAGTGGCAGTAGTGGGAGTGGCTCAAAGATGGAGGAGGAAAACACAACTCTAGCATCAAATGGACAACAAAAGCAGAAGCAGAAGGACATTTCGAAGGTGAAATGTTTCAGATGTGGCGAGTTGGGTCACTTTGCCTCTCAGTGTCCTTTGAACCAAAAGGATAAGGACGAGAAGCATGATCCTAAGGTTGCAGCCGTGAAGATTGACGAGGAAGAGTATGCCATGAGTGCCCACGCATCTCCAGGAGGGAGATGGGGCGATATTGAGCTATAGTCGGGAGGACTACACGTGGGCAGGATCCTTGAGGAGTTCACCTCCTGGATCAATTCCTTACCACGTGAGCCCAAGATTCAGTAGTAGCGAGATGGAATTAGTGTCAGATGATGCAGTGGATTGTTTGGAGGACAGATGCAGTAGCTTGGGACCAAAGACTGATTAGCACAGAGCAAGGTTGGCAACAATGCAGTTGGCACAGTATAGGAGTCAGCAACAGCGCAGAAGATTCAGAGGGTCAGAATCAGCAGTAGTCAGATTCCAACATTCATTGTATTATGTTGAACATAGTTAAGTTCAACTAATTTTGGATGTTTTTTAGTTGCTTCTCTCAGCAACTGAGTTGTAGTACGAATGCTGTGTTAGCAGTGGTAGTGCTAACAACATAGCATATGCAACGTTTGAGAGGGGGCTGTAGTACAGATGCAACAATCTCAGTATCATGGGTAGCAGTACAGTAGTAGCAACAACACAATGTTGGTGGCAACAACAATGTGGAAAGGGAGATGCTCCGAAAGCAGAGCAACATGCATTTGGGCATTGTTGCTAGAGCACTTTCCTCGCTAAGAGGGAGTGTTACTTTTTGGTAGCATCGGAAGTGCTCTAGCCTTGAAAATTGGTGGAGAGGCTAAGGCACATGAGTTATAAAGAACCCAGAAACTGTTTGGTGAAATTCCACTCGGATTGTATTTTATTAAAACAATTAATACTTTTAATGGAGTTCCGAAGTTTAAACTTAGGGAAATGAAAATATTAATGGGTATTAATCAAAATATGGGTGAGAATGATCTAGAAGGCAGATCAAGTCATGTTTTAATCTTAGTCGTTGATTAGAGATTTAATCTCGGCTGTTGAAGACTCAACAAAAAAAGTATAAAATGGAGGCTTGGGGTTCATTTGGAAACACACACAGAGAGATTGAGGAAATCAATTTTATGAGGTGAGAAGTTCTCAGGAGGAAAATCGATTGAGGATATCTTGCAGTAGAGGGGTAGTGAGAATCCAGGATAAGGATTTTCCGGAGAATACAGACAAAGAGGTGGAGAGAGCTAGCTGAGCAGAAAAACTGCCTTGTCATGCAGAAGGCAGAACTGCCAGGAACAACCGGGAAAGCTGACGCAGAGGGTAGAAGTCGGAATTGTTGGGAACAACCAGAACTGCCGGGAAAGCTATTGCAGAGGGCAGAAGCTGCAACTGTCGGGAACAGTCGGAATTTGATGGGAATTGCCAGAATAGCCAGGAAAGCTGATGCAGAGGGCAGAAGAGGTGACGTAGAAATAGTGGGGTTAGCCAGTCTTGTGCTAGATTAGCCGGAATTCTACTGGGTGAAGTGAGGTAAAACTCACTCAGATTTTGTGCCAGTATTTTCTCTGTAAAGGATTGCTAGATGAGCATCCTAGATTTGTATTCAGATATTTCTCCTACATAATAATAAAACCCTCAGAGCTGCTGCACCGATTTTCCTGCATTGGGTTTTCCGAGGACTATTGTGTCCAAAAATAAGTGTGTCCTATGTATCTTGTTGTTTGCTCTATTTTCTGTTTCATGAGATCAAATATTTTATTAGTGTAATCTGCAAAAGTAATTTGCTTCAGTATTCAGAAGAATAACTTGATAACATATGTTAAAAATCAAGTAGGTGAAGTAGATTCAAACTTGCTGTAGTAGGGTTCCTTCGAGTCTAGGGAATTTTCACAATTCTTGGGAGGCTATTCTTAGCCAGGGGCATAGCATAGTTGGAGCCATGGAGCATGAGCATCGATGGTGGAGGTGGCATTGGGATCCAGGTGGGTATATTGATGGCAGGTTTAGTGAGAGATTAGTTTGGGTTCCAGGTATCGAGGGGTCCACTCATGATTGCTGGCACACAGACATGGTGTGGTACAATGGTTTGTGTGGGATTTTGGCATCGATGTATTGATGTCTGTATGATCGACAAATATGAATTGCGTGAGGGCAAGCAATCTTGGGTCATGAGGATTTGTAATGCCCCCATTTTTAGATTTCCTTGTGATGCAGTCAGGATGGACTTCCAGGGTTGGTGGCAATCGGTTTACATGAGTGAGATTACTTCATCAGAGGGCCTGGAGGGTTTTGAAGGAATTTTATGGGGTCTGATGGAGTTCACTCGCTGTATTTCATCATCTAGGGCAGTTTCACACAGTTCGTTCTTGGTTCATTTGCATTTTGATGAATCACATAAAATGGGGTTATTATGAACATACTTTAATTAAAAATGCTAAAGGTGTTGTGTGGAGGGGATTATTGGGAGAAACACCCTAGTGTAATAGCTCTTTGGAACCAGAATGCAGAGATCTATAGGATGAAATGGTGAGAAGTGGTTTTCAGTGGTCGAAGAAAGTATGGTGGCCAATTAATCATTTTGTAGGATTAAAAAGTGACTTTAATTAGTCACTTAATTAAATAAAAAGGGGAAAGTGCTTAATTAGAGAAAAAGGCTAGAAGGGGAAAAGTGACTCAAATAAAAATAAATTAAAAGTCACTTAAATAAAGTAAAGGGAGAATCTGCTAGAATGGCAATAAAATAATAAAATAAATACTTCTAGAAGGTTGGAGAGCCATCCATCAAGTCTTTAAAAAGGAAGGGAAGCTAATCATTTGGGACATCTTGGAGTTGAGTAATTTTCTTATTGGAGAGGTTTGGGAACAAGGTTCTCAGCTTTTAGCAAGCCCTAGGACGAAAACCCTTGGGTTTCCTATTGTAAGTTGGACAAAACCCAACCCACCATTGAGGAGATTTCACCCATAAATCTCATGGAGCTTCAACGGTATTATTGGTAATCAGATTTGCTGAGATCTAAAGATTGGAGTGAGGATCATTCATATTCTCAATTTGGGCATTAGTGTAGTTCCAGTTTGGGAGGCCAAATCCAGTGTGGTAGCATATATATTTTGAGGCCAGATCCAGTTTGCAACAGTTGGGGGTTTATCTCAACTATTCTCTGGTTATTCATATGGCCATGTAATATCGATTTTTATATTAAAATAATAAAAGTTGGGATTTTCTTTTTGTATTTTGCCGAATATTTTATCGTTGTTGTGTTATGGGTTTTATTTGCTGGTGCATATTAGTGTAATTTTCATGGATGTTGGTTAAAAATTAACGGCAAATTTTATAGAGTAAATTCCCCGAAATTTAATGAAGATATTGAGGCGAGATATTACATACACTGTTGAAATATGTAACTAGGTTCGGTCTTCATAATGGCATATGTAATTGTGATTTTATGTATTTAATAAAAAGAGAAAAAAAAATTTATTATTTGTGTTCTTGAGGCATGGGTTTTGCTACCCACCATTTTGTGGGTGATATCCCTAAGAGAAATTTTTCTCCAAGATAATCTTCATCCGGAAGCCAACAACCCCTTGCAGCCACTAGCTAGCTCATTGTGCCATTTCTCCGCCCCTTGAGCCAGCCATGTGGTCTCTTGCCCATTTGGCATGATCGTATGTTTGAAGGTGGGCCTCTCGAACCTAAAGGTATGCGTTGTCATTTGGAAATTGAGTATTGTAGTTTGCTTATCATGGACACTTCTGGGCATGAATTAATGGGAATTCAACTAAATTTAAGTACAACTTATCATCCTAAGATTGATGGACAAATAGAAAGGGTGAACCAAGTACTAGAAGATATGCTGAGGATGTACTTATGGACCAACAGACACAATGGGAAAAGTACTTACCCTTAGTTGAATTTGCATACAATAATATTTACCATAGTTCAATTGGGATGCCTCCATTTGAAGCATTGTACAGCAGACCTTGCAGAACACTGTTAAGTTGGGACAGGTTAGAAGATCGGGTAGTAGTGGGACCGGAATTAATTCAAGAGATGGAAGAGCAGGTGAAACATATTAGGCAACAATTGAAAGAGGTGCAAGATAGACAAAAGAGTTATGATAATGCTCATAGGACAGATAGGAATTATGAAGTAGGAGATTAGGTTTTCGTTTGCATTAGACCAAATAAAATTACTATTCGATTTGGAAAAGGGACAAAGTTGCCGCCCGGATTTATTGGGCCATTCAAAGTCCTGGATAAAGTTGGACCTATCGCCTATTGTCTTGCACTGCCACCCCACTTGCATAAAGTTAATAATGTTTTTCATGTATCCATATTATGACATTACATAGCTGACAAAGCTCATAACCTTCAATGGAAGGAACTACAGGTGTCAGACGAGTTAAAAACATCCTTTGGACCACTGATGTACCTTTGTGCGTTCTCTGGCTTGTGTGAGTGCTGTTTTGCATGTTTTACTGAATTACCGATGATTTTGTAGTTTGTTTTAACTTGTAGAAATGTTGTTTCAAGTTTTGCATTGTTTTTCTTAAGTGTCAGATGCATAACATTGTTTTGCACTAATGGTCGCCGTTGCGGAGACTCTCCTCACCAGCTTCGTAGTTCTTCCGTTCGACAAATTCCTGCATTAGTTTTGATTGCATGCATGATCATTCACTCCTATCTGTACCATCCTTTGCTCATGCATTTAGATCTACGTGTTTTCAAGTTGCCCTTGGGCAGATCTAGGCTGCCTTAGCTTAGATCTTGCTTTGCCTGGCATGCACTGTGCATTCCCGGAACTCAAGGCTCTGCCTTGGCTCCAGGAATTGTGCATAGGCTACATGTCATTGGCCTCCAACTGTGCTCTATGCAGTTTTGGGAAACAGTGCCCAGTCTTGCCCACTAGGATTGCACAATGCTCAGTCCCAGCTATCAGTCAAGCCAGACTGAACTGCACATTGCGCAGTTCCAGTCAGCAGTCAGCTTCACTAGATTGCGCTCTGTGCAGTTCTAATCAATAGCAGGTCTCATTGGCTGCTGACACTGTGCAATGCGCAGTTCCCGCTGACAATCTTCGAACCTCTGATAGTCACTACTGCACAATCTTGCTCAACAGTCACTCGACTTGTTGCATGATCGATCCTTGAAGTGCTTTGTGTTTTTAAACTGACATTTACTTGCCGTGAGTGTACGCTCTATCTCCAGGTACATCAGTGGTTGAACAGTCTCTCAGCAGTACAGGTATCATGGTTTCCAAGAGAGCTGGATCAAAGGACACTGTAGAGAGCGACACTGGAGACGTGGTTGAACAGGTGCCCATGAACTTACCCATCTATGCAGACACATAGCTGTCCGTAGAGAAGGACATGAAGGTCACATGGCAAGAAATAAAAGACATATTTGCAGGCAGTGTTAAGGAAGATCTGGAAGATCGACAAGTCTATGTCAACATTCACAAGTTAGGCATATACAGGGTTGCATGCATGTACCCCGCCTTTCCGTGCGCAGATATCATTCACTGGGTTGTCTCACATACCGATCTTGAGACGATGACATTGAGCAGCACCAGTGGGACAAAACTTTCCACCTTCAGGTCAGAAAACTATCATCAGATGTATCACTTGCCACAGCCGGTGAACTGCATGGATGCATTGTTCTTCACCGCCAACAACAATGTAAACTCTAGAGATATCATGAAGCATTGGGTAAAAGAGTGTTAATTTTAGGTATGTTCTATTATAGAGCAATTTGTTTCAATTTTCACAATTAGCCTAATATCTTTTCCAGATTAGCAATCACATCATCATTAAAGTAAATTGCAGATAGAACATAAACATAAATCGCAGAAGACAAGCTAAGACAAGAGGACACAAGATGTTGCACTAGCTAGGGATAAACCTCAATGTGGGGAAACCCTTGATCAATTCTTCTTATATGTTATTCAATAGTTCAGTACAGAGAGAGAGATAGAGATAGTACATTTACAACAGAGGTCAACACTTTGACTTATCTAGATAAGAGCATAGATTGTCTCTAAGAAGATGATACATGAGATTAGTTGAAGACATGCTGCTTCAACTGATTCTCCAAGGTGACTCCTTTACCTATCATTGTGCTGCATCTCGTCATCATGCTGCACCTTACCGTGCTACACCATGCTGCATCCATCATCATAATGCTGGACCTTATGTTGCATCACTGTACCTTGTGCCACTGCTGCACCATGCTGTCACCCATGTGCTTGCTGCACCATTGCATCTTTGTGTACTTGTTGCACCAAGTACCATACTGCTGTCCCAATGTGCTTGCAGCACTATGCTTGTTGCACCTTATTGTTGTTGCTATCCCATGTACCATACTATTGCAGCACCATGAACTTGCTGCACTAAATACAATTCTCCCATGTACCATACCACTATGTACAACCGTGTTGCTTGTTGCACCTTGTTGTTGTTGCTATCCCATGTAGCATACTATTGCAACACCATGAACTTGCTGCACTAAATACAATTGTCCCATGTACCATACCACTATGTACAGCCACCATGTACTTGTTGTTGCCGCTGTCCTATTCTGCCACTGCTGCACAGTGTTACAACTATCCTAATCATTGTGCTGTCCTGACATGCTACTGTCCTAACATGCTGTTGTCCCAACATGCTGCTGTCCCAACATGCCGTTGTCCTAACATGCTGCTGTCCCATCATTGTGTTGTCCATTGAGTTTGCAACACCATGTACCTTTATTGCCATGTCACAACCGCTGTCCAATCACAGCTTGCTATGCTGTCCAGCCATGCTTGCCAAGCTGTACATCCCTACACTGATTCTTCTAACAACATTCTCATCATCAAATTATCCTCATACTTATACTTGAATGCTGGTGCACTGTTGTAGTTCTGCAACTCTAGTTAGGGCATCAATAGTACCCTCACAACCACCTCTAAACTCGGCAAGAGTGCTTGAAAAGAGTGCGGCGTACGTCCCTTGAGAAGCTGCTGTCGATACATCCCTTCACGCTATCTACGACAGTCTCTAGGCTGTCCCTTTTACCCTTTATACAACGGCTAATACTCTGTTGTCCACACAACCCTTCACGCTGTCTAGGGCAGCCTACACGCTGTCCCTTTGACCCTTCATGCTACGGCTAAGACTCTCTTGTTTGACTGCGGTTAGGGCTAAATTAGACCAGTGTTTAGGGCTGGAATAGATCAACGTTGAGGGCATCCTTTTAGGTTTGTGTTAGGGCTGCCTTCCTATTGTGCCTCTAGGGTTGCAGGCATCCTTCTAGACTTGCGAGATCTCCCTTTCTTCCTACGTTTAGGGCTTCTTCATTAGGCCAGTGTAGAGCCTAGGGCACTCCGTCTAGATCTCCATTAAAGCAGCACTATCCCTTAGGATCTCTCCTCCCACCAAAACCCAAAGACAAGTAGAGAGGAAAAGATCCCAAGTGAGTGTGTCCAAATGACTTTCAAGGCACCTCTATTTATACTAAAATGTTGAGCACATGTGGGGTTTATTTGGTTGTTGGCCGACCTTGACGAATTGTCCCATAACACAAATAAATTCATATCTCCATGAATACTTATCGGAATCGAATGATCTTTAGATCAATCCTACACCTCTCAATGAGAGGGATCCAAGAAAAATATCAACTTCCATTAATAAGATGACCCACATGGAGTTTGGCCCTAGTTGCCAATTTTAACACTCCCTCTCCACTAGGGAGAACTCCATCCACTGATCCATATGTCTGACTGTACTATCTCTGCCATCAGTGCCCTAGACTGCTCTGTTAGACTGCTCTGTTATGCTCTACTCTACTCTGCTGAACCATGAAGAAGAATAATTGATCGAGAATGTCTCATACCATTCTCTATTGACCTGAAGTAAGTCTCGTACGAAAAGAGAGTGTCATATCACTCTCACTGACCTGAAGTTAGTTTTATTGATCCCAGATCAATATCACAAGAGTGTCTCAAACCACTCATACTGATCCCAAATCAATTTCATTGATCCTAGATCAATGGAGGTCATCCTAGCATAGGGAGTACGATAGATACAACGATGTGTCCATTGATAGTACTACTATGGTCCCTAACCCCATTTCCCTGCTCATTGATTAGATGAGAGGTACCTCCCATGAGTCCCAGACTGCATGGGTAGGATGCCTCGACAGGAGAACTAATCATCCTGTCCCTAAGTCACCTTGGGGTATCATAGGGGAAGGCTGGGCCATTCACCCTGAACACAATGCACCATTAGGGGAGGGTGAGTCGCCCTATGGTCGTGTGTTGCTCCAGTAAGTACCCCAAGCCCCCCCGAAACTCCCAAAGCTCAATGCATGCAACATGCAGGACCCTTATAAGAAGGTCTCTCAACGACTCCAAGTCGTTTGAGAAAGTCACAGATTTGACCTTTCCCCGGGGCTTTGACAAAATGTTTGCGACCTGTACATCAGTCTCAATGCGATGGAGCCTCGTTGCTCATCGACGTACCTTATCCCAGATAAGGTAGTATCTGATGTCTATCTGCTGGAGCAACCATCGAATACGGGATTCCTCAATAATCGAATCCCCCCTGGTTGTCACAGAGGATCACGGTGGTATTCAAACAACTCATTGTAGAGCTTCCACTACCAGGCAGCGTTATACGAGATCATACTCATAGCTATGTATTCGGTCTCGGCGATGCTTATAGCAACCGACTTCTGCTTCTTGCTCATCCATGATATCGAAGTAGAACCCAAAGAGAACTAGCACTTAGAAGTGCTATAGTGATCCTCCACATTGCTTGCCCAGTCAGCGTTTGAATAATCATGCAGCTTCATATTTATGGCAGTGTATTTCAGTCCATGAGAGATTGTGCCCCAGAGATATCTCAGAAGATTCTTGGCACCAACCCAGTGAGGCTCAACCAAATACGAGCTCACCATGCTAACTACAAGACATGTATCCGGACGAAAGTTCACCAAGAACATCAATGCAAATGAGTTTATGAAACTCAGAGGCATTTCCCGAATCCGGTATGGCATCACCACCATATAACTTTTGAAAGTTAAGATCCTCGAGGTAGTCACTGGCTTGCAATTTACCATTCCACATCTGGAATCCAACTCCCTCTTACTTCTGCAAGTGAGAGGGTCTGCACCTGTCAGAAATAGGTCGTCCTCAGAAGGTGCCGGTATGAGAGGTCTATCATCCACAACCTTTAAACAATGGTTTGGATCGACTTCACTCTTAGTGAATCTCAGCTTCATCTGACAGCTATCAATCCTCTCATACCAAACCCGGGCTGTTTTGCTTCAAGCCATAAAGGGATTTCTTCCACCTACACACATGAGATTCCCAATCATGAATCTCAAACCCCTCGGGTTGTTCCAAACCTGTGGACCTGCTACATGAGGGGAATGGTCCCCTTATAAGTTTTCCCTTCGGTACATCTTAGACATGTACCTTCATGCTCCTTTTGAATTCAGGCATCCCTATCATCATCTGACTTACAGTCCTTCGGTGTTGTGTGTCAACTGACATGGTCCCCAATGGACTTCCTACAACTTGATACAAATTGACAACCCTGAACCCATGAGTAAAAACATCTTTGAAAATTCTATTTTCAAACACGTACCTTTCCATCGATGAATGCCACCCTGAAACCTTTGACTTCCATTATCGAAATGGACACTAGGTTCTTCTTGCGATCAGGTACATAAAAGAGATTCTGTAAATGAATTGAGTTACCCACATTCAATTGAGGGGTAACATTTGCTACATCCTCTCCGGGATAGGTGGCATCGACTCCAAGTATAATCCCACGGTTGTTTCCATCTCTACCAAATTCGAGACAACACCCTTCTATCTAATGAGGTGCCTTGAAACACTACAATCAATAAGCCAGATTCCCAAAGAATCTGAAGGAGAGGGCCAATACAAGATAATGCTTATTTATCTTATCAGAAACAACATTTGATTTTTCATACTTGGGGTTCCTTGCTTTCTCTAAAGAGTCGGCCGTCTCCTTGATGACTTGCATTACCTGTTATTCCTCTGATCATTAAAGATGTCCCTGGAATGATTGTTATCATCATCAAGTGATGTGTCCCTGCCATTCGGACACTCCTTTGCATAATGGCCGAACAAGTCATCTGCCTTTCCTTCCACCCTTAGATCCAGACTTCTCAATGAAGTGATCTTTAGGTAGGCCATCATAATCTTCCCCTGCGCCATTCTGATAATGTTCTCTGCTTCAATTTCACCCTTGGTGAATTTGATGAGGGATGAGGAATCCATTGATCCTTTTGTCCTTTCCCAACTGTCTTCGGTGATTGCTCTTTCACTCTTGCTTGGGCATTGTCTTCACCTCAGCTCTGATACCATGTTAATTTTAGGTATGTT
>APFE031679805.1:0-66676 GCA_000404065.3 Pinus taeda | reverse complement strand
AATTTATTTCAATTTTCACAGTTAGCTCAATATCTTTTCCAGATTAACAATCACATCAACATTAAAGTAAATTGTAGATAGAACATAAACATAAATCGCAGAAGACAAGCCAAGACAATTGGACACAAGATGTGGCGCTAGCTAGGGACAAACCCCAATGTGGGGAAACCCTTGATCAATTCTTCTTATATGTTCTTCAATAGTTCAGCAGAGAGAGAGAGATAGAGATAGTACATTTACAACAGAGGTCAACACTTTGACTTATCTAGATAAGAGCATAGATCATCTCTAAGAAGATGATACATGAGATCAGTTGAAGACATGCTGCTTCAACTGATTCTCCAAGGTGACTCCTTTACCTATCCTTGTGCTGCATCTTGTCATCAAGCTGCACCTCACCGTGCTGCACATGCTGCACCCATCATCACAATGTTGGACCTTATGCTGCACTACTGTACCTTGTGCCACTGCTGCACCCATCATCACAATGCTAGACCTTATGCTGCATTGCTGTCCCAGTGTTTAGCACCGCTGTACCTTGTGCCACTGCTGCACCATGCTGTCACCCATGTGCTTGTTGCACCATTGCTGCTTTGTGTACTCGCTGCACCAAGTACCATACTGCTATCCCAATGTGCTTGCAGCACTATGCTTGCTGCACCTTCTTGTTGTTTTTGTCCCATGTACCATACTATTGTAGCGTCATGAACTTGCTGCACTAAATACAGCTGTCCCATGTACCATACCACTATGTATAGCCACCATGTATAGCCACCATGTACTTGCTGTTGCTGCTGTCCTATTATGCCACTGCTGCACAATGTCACAACTGTTCTAATCATTGTGATGTCCCAACATGCCGCTGTCCCATCATTGTGCTGTCCATTGAGTTTGCAGCACCATGTACCTTTACTACCATGTCACAACTGCTACCCCATCACAGCTTGCTATGCTTTCCATGCTGTCCAGCCATGCTTGCCAAGCTATACATCCTTACACTGATTTTTCTAACAACATTCTCATCATCAAATTATCCTCATACTTATACTTCAATGATGGTGCACTGTTGTAGTTCTGCAACTCTAGTTAGGGCATCAATAGTACCCTCACAACCACCTCTAAACTCGGCAACAGTCCTTGAAAAAAGTGCGGCTTACCTCCCTTGAGAAGCTGTTGTCCATACATCCCTTCACGCTATCTAGGGCAGCCTCCACGCTGTCCCTTTGACTCTTTATATGGCAACTAATACTCTGCTATCCACACAACCCTTCACGTTGTCTAGGGCAGCCTACACACTGTCCCTTTGACCCTTCATGCTGCGGCTAAGACTCTCTTGTTTGACTGTGGTTAGGTCTGAATTAGACCAGTGTTTAGGGCTAGATTAGATCAGCGTTTAGGGCAGCCTTTTAGGTCTGCGTTAGGGCTGCCTTCCTATTGTGCATCTAGGGTTGTAGGCCTCCTTCTAGACTTGCAAGATCTCCCTTTCCTCCTGCGTTTAGGGCTTCTTCATTACGACAGCGTAGAGCCTAGGGCACTCCCTCTAGATCTCCATTAGGGCAGTGTTATCCCTTAGGATCTCTCCTCTCACCAAAACCCAAAGACAAGTAGAGAGGAAGAGATCCCAAATGAGTGTGTCCAAATGACTTTCAAGGCACCTCTATTTATACTAAAACATTGAGCATATGTGGGGTTTATTTGGTCGCTGGCTGACATTGACGAATTGTCACATAACACAAATAAATTCATATCTCCATGAATACTTATCGGAATCGAATGCTCTTTAGATCAATCCTACACCTTTCAATGAGAGGGATCTAAGAAAAATATCAGTTGCCATTAATAAGATGACCAACATGGAGTTTGGCCCTAGTTGCCAATTTTAACAAAGAGCCGTTGAAGTTCAGGATGACACCCAACTAGGTCTACAATATGAAGTGACTCAGGAAGGCTTACCAACTCCTGGTCATCTTTGCATGTTGCTTGTATGGCCAAGAGAGCACAGAGACCTTCTCACAGAGTTGGGTTGTTATGTTAGATCAATTGGCAAATGAAGGGAAGGCATTTCAACTGGTCTGACATGTTGTCTCTTCAGCTAAAAGTGTATGTGTCTAATGCCCGAAATCCGCCTAAGGATGGACAAGCAAGATTCTATATGTCTGCGTACCTACTTGATGCAATTTGTGCATAACAACAGTTCCCTGGCATGGGTTGGACATGGACACCATCAGAGGAGGCTGTGAATGTTTATTGCAAGTTGCTCTCTCAGTGCAGCTATCGAGGAGTCATGGCAACGCTGTTTGACCACTTCATTGCCCCGTTGTACAAGATGATATTTGAACAGGATCCACCTTGCATGTCCCAGGAAGCAATGCAGGCATTGCTTAACATTGCAGATTGGTATGCCTCACCCAATGGCACCTTCATCGAGGTGTTTGGCGCGGAGAAGCCTCCACACGAGCTATCAAGGTTTGCCATGGACAAGCTGGTCATACAAGAGGTTGCATACCACATTTCCATAGGGTTATCAACTAGACTGCACAGGAGGAAGAAGGCACCATGGCCTACTCTTCCTTTGCGGATTGGGTTGTACGAGATCCGTACCTTGAAAGATGCAGATGTCGAGACAGAAGACTTGAAGAAGTTTGGGTTTGACACCAAGAGCTTCAATACGTGTGATCCCCAGTGCACATGCAAGAACCACTGTGCGAAGGTGTACTACCCATGGATCCATGTAGCATGTCATTGGCCAGAGGAAGATCCTTGTAGGTATTGCTTTAAGTCCTCTAGGCTCAATGAACCGGTTAGCATGGCTGTAGAATGGAAAGCAGCACTGCAGACAGCAACACCACAGGAAGAAACAACAACAACAACAGTAAGCAGCAAATCGGCGCAAGACAAAGGCAAGAGGAAGATTGCCGAGAGCGTAGAGGTTGAGCAAAGCTACAAGTTCAAAGAAGATCCACTTGTTGAGAGAGTAGCTTTGGAGATAGATGCAAAGAGGCGACAACATGAAAGGAGAGTAGCGCAGAGAAAGAGGGAGAAGCAGAGATTGGAAGAAGCAGAGAGGACGTTACAAGAGACGAAGAAGAAGCTAAAAGCAGAACAAGAGCTTAGGAAGAGAGAAAGGGAAGAAAGGTAGAAACAAGAACAGGAAGAAGGACAAGGCGCATTGACAGAGGAAACTGCGCAGATACAGGTTGAGACAACAGAGCAGCCAATAGATGAAGAAGAGGGTGAGCAGGTGCAGGTTCGGGAACTTACTTAGGAGGTCGAACAGTTGGTTGAGGCATCAGACATGGAGACAGAACAAGAGCTACAGGACCAAGACATCAATCTCATGCAGAGGGCATCCAAGGTCACACCACAGTCTCTGCCACCTCCAGAACCACAACCAGTCCCGAGCGAGCAAGGAGAAGTTGTTCTCCTTGATGATGATTCAGAGACGGATGTGTACAATTTGGCCTTTGACAAGACAGAATAGAGAATTGTACAGGCACGAAGAAAGCAACTCTTGGATGATCATACATCACCTGCGCACACAGAAGAAAGGGTGATTGTACTAGATGTTAGAAGAAACCCAGTGGCCATGGTCGAGGCTTCTAAGGCTTATGCAGAAGCCACGAGTTCAACGGTCAAGTTCTTGATAACAGAGAATGATCGAATGGCGAAGGATTTGCAAGAGTGCAGGTAGAGAATAGAGCAGTTTGTGAGATCCTCCATGATAGAGATGAAGAAAGCAATAGTGGCGGAGATATCAACTTTGGAGGCCACCATGTGGACAATATATAGAAGATTTGTCACCGTGCACAAAGCAGTTGTCCATTTACACAGTTTTCAGCAGTAGTGCGCGCAGACAGCTCAAACTCTCAAAGGCATTCACACTGTTATTGTGCACATGCAAGAATGGACAATGAGGTACAAGGGAGCCCTGCTTTACTTGCACAAGAGGATGAAGCCAAAGGCTGAGCTAGACAAAGCACGGATTCAGATGTTGATTTGGAATGATGAGCAGCTGACTCCGCTCATCACTAGCATTGAGGCTTCCTTTGCACGGTTATTCAGGAGTTTGGATGTCATAGTTCAAACACACAAGATCCCTTCCACAAAAGTCTCACCCAGGCCATGAGGAAGAACCATGTCATGCTAGATGTTGACAATTACATGGAGCAGTTGATGTGCGTCCCCACCAGCGATGAATTGCAGCTCAGTGCAGAGAACATGCAAAGGTACATCAGTGGTCCATCCACACTCATTACAATGCTGCGTATGCTTTAGGATGAGTTGGACAGAGATTTCAGAACCATATACCCGGAAGCTATGGAGGCAAGAGTTCGCTTCAACAAAGATGTCATCAAACAGTACGGGGACACAATAGTACAGTACCAAGCTTGGCATCAATTCATCGCTAAGGATCACCACAAGGAGGTTACCAAGTTGCTTTTTCCCCAAGACCCTGAGTGATGTTGTTTGTCTTGTCAGGTTGGCTCAAGCTTATTTTTGTCCCACATGGTATATGTGGAAATTGTATTATTGTAAATATGTTGTATGTGAAATTCCAAGTGTCATTAGTGGAATGTGAACAATCACTATTGTAGTGTGAAGAGTCATGAGGGTAGTCCAAGAGTCAAAGAGGAATATCAAGGGTCACCCCACTCTTTGCTATATATAGAACTTCATAACTCATGGTATAGGCTTTTGGGAGCCAAGCTTTTGGCTAGGCATTTCTTAGAGAAGGCTTGGAGAGTATTGTGACGAGCCTTGGTTTTTCCACAGTGCAGAGCGAGTACATCTTTTTAAAGGAGTAGGCGGTGTTGACTGTAATGTTCCACTATTGGGGCTAGTGGCTGTCAATGGTGTATGTATGGATGGAACTTTTACTTTATATATATATATATAATATAGCAGAGCCATCACGTTTTCATGCATATGTTGGACTATTCTAGTTACTTTAGCAATGTATGCCATTTAACTTATGCATTTGTGTATGATCTATTTTGTATTATGATTGTATGAATCTTGTTGGAGACATGTTGTTGGTTTAACCCGTCACTTTTGATTGTGGACTATTCTGCTTTCCAGCTTGTGATGTCAACTCGTGTGTTCCTTTCATGTTGCGTACTATTACATGCTTCTAAGGGATGCACTTCCTTTTCCCCTCTGTGTGTTAGAACCCCCATGCATCTCACTTGGCTCACTGCAAGATCACACATTTGCTTCCGACAAAGATATCACACTTACTTGTATACGCTATTGCAGTCAAGGCATTGCTTTACTACCCATTGCTGGGGCTCCTACTCTAAACGGTCGGAGGTCTAGTTGGGACTTCTTACCGGGGAGATCCCCTGACATGTTTGTGGGTCCAATACCGTCAATTTAAAGATACACCAACTTGTGTTAATTTTGAGGAACTTAAAGCCATATTTTGTATATATTTACTCTATTTTAAATCAAATACTAAAAACTATTTTGGTATGATCATATGTAAAAATGAATTTTTATGTTATTGGAACATGATATATGTTATTTGCTTAATTCCACTGGTATATGGATACCAATATGAAATATGTTATTTAAATTAATATTGCGGAAATATGGATACCAATATGAAGTTTAGTATTTGATTAACCTTGCTATGAAATCTAAATTATGAATTATGTTATGGATGAGAGATCTATAATTTTATTTCATTTTTGCATATCGACATGATTGATGAGATGGAAATAAAAGAATGACTATGTTTTAATATGAAAACTAACTTACAGATATATGGGCTGGACATGGCCAAGTGCGTTATGTGAACAAAAAGTTCAATATTATATGTAGAAACATATGTGAAATACACATAAAATGTTATTTAAATACAATTTATTTTGAATATATTTATACATATGTTATGATGCATGGACAAGTGTTTGCATTGCAGATAACATTGTTACCAAACCGACCACATGATGACAACACTTCAAAAACAATTGAGACTCAAAGAGATTCCATAATAGGGTGTTGACCCTGATCCCACTAGGAGGGATGGAGGTATTATCCACCGTTTATCGTCCAAAATCTGGAGTCATGGGAGAATTGTGCGAATCACGCTCCCTTAGACGTGTGATGATGATTGTTGGATGCCTACTGGGCAATCAGGTCGATATCATCGACGTTGACACCCTTAAGGTTTATGAATAGTTAAGTCAGTATAATTGACAGCGTAGCATATTCCAATAGAGGACGGATAGTATGGGAGCGGAAGAGATTAGGAATGATAGGATGATTTTAGAATAGCTTGGAAGACAGCTGGAGCAGGGCTTGGCTATTAAAATTATAAACCAATAAGTGTTCAAAATACAAATTTAAAGTGTCCTCACAATTATAAATGAAAACTCAATCATAGAACACAATCTCTACATGATTATACTCAACCCTAAAGCAATTATCGTTATACTATATAAACCCTAACTTTAGAATGAAGTTTTCGGAAGGGAAGGTGTATGTAATGACCCGCCTACAATTACAAATAGAATGTGAATATTAGCATACATACGGGACATCCATATGATAGTTACATATGCATGAACCACATGTATTGCACTACTATACCTATTGGCTAATATTAAAATTTTGGATGAATCAATTATCGAAATAAATTCTTGAACTCACCAGAATATAATAAATATACCGAGTGGGGCATTTATGTGTGTACCACCCTTATATATATATATATATATATATATATATATATATATATATATATATTATATATATATATAGATATATATAATAATATATATATATATATATATAATAAATATATATAATATATATATATATATATATAAAATAAAAGATAATGGAGTATATAAATTAAAATTTAACTAATTTAGAATTAATTAATTTAAATAAAAGAATTTAATTAAATGTTTAAATAAAGTAATTTATTTAAATATATGAACAAAACAATTTAATTAAATTAGAAACTAAAAGTTAATAAAATACTACCAAAGACCTAAAAGTGATTCATTTAAATTAAAATAAATAGAATCACCTCCATCTAAAAGAAAGAAGCAGTGGAGGAAGGAGGCGGACAACAAGGAGGTTAAGAGACCGTGAAATTAAACATATAGGGAGGATTTTGGGAAATTGAAGGAGGGACAATAGGAAATTCTCACAGTGTTACTGATAGAAGGAATTTTGAGCTCAATTGTTCTTGAAGTTTTGGGGACGAGGGCTGGAGTACCTTGAATTTGAACTACTTTGGAGCTGGGTACTGAAGTTTTGCTTAGTTTGGCAGGGAGGTTTTGGTCGTTTTGGTAGTGCAGCGGGAGCGAGAGTCGCGACAGAGCAAAGACATCTTCAACCATAAAACTCCAGGTTGGTACTCAATAGAAAAATTGATAAATTCTGTACAAAGAAGCATATTTTGCAAGTAATATTGGTTATACCTTATTAAATTCTTAATTTGGGGTTTCATAAACTGTTCTCAGAACTTAAATATCATTAATATTGTCAGTTTTATGAATTTTGGGCATAACAAATCTCTTATAAAGAAGAATCCGTTGTTGTTTGTGGTCATAAACCCCATCGATCTGTGTTTGAATCACATCTCTGTTTAGGAGCTTCACATTGCAAGTCTTGGATACATTGGGTGCACCATTGATGATTGTTGTTAGATGATTAGAGGAGTTGATAAGAATGGTAATGGCTATGTCAATTTTCAAGATTTTTTTAGGATGATGATGATGGTGATGATGATGTTAGGGGTATTATGGCGTTGATGGCATTTTTTTTGTCAGTTTTCAAGATTAGATCTCAATTTCTTTGAATGCCTTGCCGATCTATAAATCAATGTTACACTTATTGCGATAATATTAGAATTATTGCAGTATTATTGTCAAAACCCACTTCAATGATAATATCATCGGTATTGTTGCCGCAAAATCTAGCAGGGCTTGGAGAGGGAAACCCTACAAAGCATAAGCTAGACTAAGAAGCAACAATGGGGTAGTGGCCCACTGTCACCACAGCCAAAACCCCTTGCTCTTTATGGATTTTCGCCAAGATAGGAGAGAGATCACTTATAAGAGATATTCTATGGTGAATGTGTGAAGTGATCTCGCTAGGAGCTCTTCAAGAAAGACACAATTTAGGTTCAAGGCTTCACAAGCAAGCAATTCACTTTCTATGATGAGACCTAGAAAAGAGGGCATGAGACCTAAGGTTTGGTAGATTTGATGAGTATTGGAGAAACCAAAGGTCAAGGCTAGGAGAAAAGGTTTCTTACAATGTATACCAACTATGCCAAGGTTCATGAAGACTTCAAGGAAGCTCTTAAGTTGAAGCAAGGAGAACTAGGGTTTCCCTTTAGGGCAAACAACTAGGGCAAGAAAATTTATTGATGAAATTGAAGTGGATATCCAACAAAAGGATAGATTTTGTGGCAAATTCTGTCCTCTTGATGTTTAGGCTCTCCAACCACCAAAATTCCTCTTGCCTAGGGATTCACACCAAGCCCTAGTTTCCTAACTTAGCCTTGAAAGGGCCAAATTGAGGGGGAGAAAATATGCATAAAATTTGAGAATGATCACCAATTAATTGGACTAGTGGCTTGTCCCTTTGGAATATGGAGTCAAGGATGTCAAAGATTAGCTAAAATTGTTCCCAAGGAGGTCGAAATTTGATGCCTTAGCAATAAGATTTCAAGCATTTACCCACTCAATGGAAAAATGGAACTTTATGGGAGAGCTACTAGGAGTTCACCACCACGACAATTAATCACATGTTATGTATGAGTAATGCGTGCAATATTCATCTAGATAGCATTCAAAATAGACATTCAACAAATTAGGGCACAGTTTAACATAACCTAGAATCAATAATTCCATACATTAGACATTAAGAAATAGATATTCAACAATAGAGTGCACTTCAAGATAACATGCAAGGTTTCCATCATTTAGATCAAAGAATAGCTCCAAAAAATATCCAAGATCAACTCCAAATATCAAAATGTATCCAAAGATCTCCAAACATACACAAGAGAACATGTGTGAGTTCCTCTAAAGAGGTCGAAATTCCAATGTGTGATGATGAGAGATCACATTGAAGTGATCTCTAATTTATTTGTGACTACTAAGGCCTATTTTAGCCTACAAGCCCCTCAAATAATAAAATAATGGGCAAACTACAAGCAAGGTCACACGCTGACCTTGTTACTTTCATAAAACATAAATATCTCCACATGTGTGAGCCAAAGTGAGGTAATTGCTGAAGTCATGCTAGTGGATTACCCTTCTAGGGCTTGCCTTGGGGGCCTTGAGTGCCATGAAAAGTGTAGAGGCCCTCTAAAATCATGCTCTAGGGGTTCGCCCCTAGACCTCTAGCAAAATCCGCTGTGGGCCCTAGTTTTAGGCATGGGGCACAATCATGGGTCTCATGGGTCTCCAGGTGGTGAATAAGCTTGATTCTGCTCCAACGTTGAGGGCATTGAAGATGGTGCTAGCCCTCCCATGTCTCAAGGGATGAGACAAACCTCATCTGAGCCCTGAATCAACTGCCTGACCCTGTAGTATTGCTAAGATGGCTTGGGGCATGTTGCTCCAGGTGTGTCATCCCATAAATGATATAGGGCAAAGTGCAGGAACTTTGTGGGTGTTGAAGGCGCCCATGAATACATATGATGCTCTACAACTGTTCGGAGTCCCACGACTCTCAATGCATCACCTATGGGTATCAATATGCCCCTTTGAAGGACCTGAACCCCAACTAAGTTGCCCAGACCTATAGATGGAACCACCTGCCAATTACACAATATTTAGTGCTGCAACTTTCACTATTAGGTACATTAATCATTATTGCATCTAAGTGAAGCAAGCTTGAAAGAAATGGGCAAATTAACACTACATATAAGGCTTCTCTTCCAAAATTGGGGCCTTAGTCATGTAATGGTGTTACCTTCCTAGGTAGGAGTGGTTAATAGATGATCCTATTAGGTGTTCTCAACCCCCAAGGGGAAGTGACATGTCCTTGGTCCACCCTTCAATCAATAGGTGTCATGTGAATAATGATGGAACAAAGGGGAAAATACTTCATGGCCAAGTGCCATGGTCAAAGGGACTAGCTATGATGGAGTACCTCATCCTAGGTGTATAAATGTGAGGAGGGAGCATTCATGGATGCATGAGTTACCTTGGTTTTTGTTTTTCCACCCCTCTAAATGCCTTTTACTTTTTTTTCTTTTCTTTGTATTACTACTCGTAGCTCAAGGAATGAGAGCTTGTTTTGTCTGATGTGTAGTAGTTATTAACGCCTTAAGGATGGAGCAGTTAATCTCCCATCAGGGTTTGGGACATGCTGTGAAAATTCCAAAACTGAAATCCTATTGCAGCAACTGGTATTAATTCTTCTAACTGATAAATTAATTATTCAGTTTATTGCTACGACAACATCGAATTAAACACACTGCAACCTTCATAAATAAAATTCTGCGGAAAATAAATAGCGCTGAAACTAAGAAAATACTAGCACACACATATAAAATGATACCATTATTTTTGGACAAATGTCCTCGGAAAAACCCAACTTGGTAAAACTGATGCAACAACTAAGGGTTTTATTGTCAAGCATCAGTGAAATCTGAGTACAATAATTTGGATGTCAAATTTGGCAAAACTACAGAAAAAAATACTGGCAAAACTCTAGTGAGGAATTTTCCTCACTCCACAAGAAAATCCGACACTGAAGACTACCCTCTAAAACCCTCTACAAATTGCCTTGCGTCACCCTCTACGTGGGATTTTCATAGGCTCTAATTCATACGACCTGGATCTCAATCTGAGTTGCTTCTTCTGTTTGCCATTGACTTTGGAAACACTTCTCTTGACCTCTGCAAAATTCTTTTGCCACCAGAACACTGAAACGACTTCCCGGATCTGCGAATCGAACTGCCTTTAGAGGCTACTGCGCAGTCCCTGCGTCAGCCTCACTGTAACTCTTCTGCCTCTTTGAAAATGCGCTTGCTGGATCTGGAAATTTTCTTCCAGCCTCACTGTCCCTGTCCCTCCCTCACTGCTTCGATCTCTAACTCTCCGACAATTGCTGTTGCTCTTTGGAAATCAATCTGCCAAGGAAATCAAACTTCTGGTGTATCTTTTCCAAGTGCCCATCGACTTCTTCTTATAATCCTCTATTGGAGCACCAACGACCAAGATTAAAACTTAATAATGACTAGGATCATCTTGAAGTCAATCTGTGTGAGTTTCTAGATGATTCACACCTTGACTTAATTAATTATGATTAATTAACCAGTTTTCCTAAGTTTAGACTTAGGAAACATTAAAAAAATGGTTAATAGTCTAATTAAGTCATCTCTAGGTGGAATTTCCAGAAACGATTTCTGGGTTTTGGAGATCTCATGTATTCTAACCTCTCCACCAAACTTCGTGGCTAGAACACATTTGATGCTACAAAAACTAACACTCCCTCTTAGCGAGGACTATGTTCTCTCTCTACTGCTGCACATCCTGCCACAACACCCTGCCTCTGTATCACCTCTGTCACGCTGTTGATGTCTGGCTATTGCTGCCCACCAACTACTGTGCAACTCTAATGCTAAATCTGTGCTGCTACTGACACTGTTATACTTTTGGCAACACTGCATGTGCTTTGCAACTCCCTCTCATTTGTTGCCGCTGCAACTGCAACTACTGCAATTGAGAAGCATCCAAAATACTGAATCAACTGTGTTTAGTATGATGCATCTGTCTCTCGAGTCTTTGACTGCAACTAGGATCTACACTGTCACTGACGAATCTGCGATGTTGCCAACTTTGCACTGAGCTACCTGCTCTGCTGTTAACACTGCACTATGCTCCTCAGCATCTGAATGCTACTATTCTACAATTGTCACTTTGGTACTGACTACATCAACTGCCACTGATCCATCCTGCTCTTGAATATTGTGGGCCCTCGTAGCCAGGTAATGTTCCATGGGGTGTATTCCTCAAGGACCCTGCCCAATCTTTGTAGCTCTCTGGGCTACAACTCGGAGTCACCCCACCTCCCTCCTGGAGGTATGGCTTCCATCATCACGAAGTCTTCCTCTAGCCTAGACGGCTACTTGTCAATCTCGGCTGATGCTGCCTACTGGTCCTGCTTCTCTTGCTTGTCCTTCTTCCTAAAAGGACACTGAGTACTTTTGTGGCCAAACTTGCCACACCTGAAGCGCTTGATTTTTGAGAGGTCGTTCTTCTTCTTCTTTTGCTCCCCTTGCCCCTGACTGGGACCCTTCCATGCAAGGGCCACATTCTCCTTTTCCTTATCACTCTTCACGGTTTTGCCACTGCTACTGCTAATGGTGCTCTTTAACAGAGCTAGCCTTGACTTCACCTGCTGCAAATCGGTCCACATCCAGTCCCAATCTGGTAGCTTGTCTCTTTCTAATATATTTTGGAAAAAAAGTTGCCACTCTTGAGAGACACTATTCAGTGTCAATCTCACTAGCTCTATTGGTTGAGGGGTTGCCCCAACAACTGTAAGCTGGTCTCGAACCTCTTGAATCCTGGTGAGGAAGGGATTTATTCCTTCCTCCTTCTGCATCCTAATGCATATCAACTTTTCTTCCAGGAACATATTTCCCTGCTTGGAAGTGCCTTGATATAGTGTGGAGAGAGCATCCCACATCTCTTTGGCAGTATCCTTTCCAACTATGTGTGAGACAATATGGTCTCGAACTCCATCTAGGATCAACCGCTTCGCCCACACCATCTCCTTTTTGTATTCCTTCAACTGATTCGCATCCTGGGGAACTGCCACAACATTGTCTATGTAGAGCTTTTGGCCATATTCATCCAACATGAAGGATATCCTGGCCTTTTAGATGGCATAGTTGGAGGAACCATCCAATCTATCTTGATCTCTAAGCCTTACTATGGCCATCTCAAAAACAATCACAAACCCCCTCTTTCCTTCTACTTGTTTGCTGCTCTGCTACTCGCACTCCCTTCTGGAATGCATAGATCTGCTCGCTGCTATTGCCAATCTGCTTGGAAAAATCGAACTTCTGAGACTTGAAGTTCCCTGATAGAAAATTTCCCTCTATTGTGTATTCTTTTCTCTGCCACCCAGCGCTGGTTCTGCAACTGCAAAACCCTCTGCGTGCAACCATAAATCTGCTCAACGAAAATAGCTGCAACTGCTCCCTCTGACTACTGGAATCACAATCCCTGGAATTTGACTTTTCTGCAACCCTGCCACTGAAAATCAAATTCCTGCCCCAACAACTCGACTTGCCTGTCAAGGAATTGCGTAGTCTCAAGAATTTCAGCCTGTTGCTCCCACTAAGCGACGAAATTCTCTTCTCTGCTTCTAAGCTTCCTAACTGATCACTCACGCTTTGACACCATGTGAAAATTCCAAAACTGGAATCCTATTGCAACAACTGGTATTAATTCTTCTAACTGATAAATTAATTATTCAGTTTATTGCTACGACAACATCGAATTAAACACATTGCAACCTTAACAAATAAAATTATGTGGAAAATAAATACCGCTGGAACTGAGAAAGTACTAACACACACATAAAATGATATCATTATTTTTGGGCAAATGTCCCCAGAAAAACCCAACTTGGGAAAACCGGTGCAACAACTGAGGGTTTTATTATTAAGCAACAGTGAAATCTAAGTACAATAATTTGGATGCCGAATTCGGCAATCCTACAAAGACAAATACTGGCAAAACTCTAGTGAGGAATTTTCCTCACTCCACAGGAAAATCCGACACTGAAGACTTGCCTTTGAAACCGTCCAGGAATTGCCCTGCATCACCCTCTGTGTGGGCTGTGCGCAGACTCTAATTTGTACGGCCTGGATCTCAATTTGAGTTGCTTCTTCTGTTGTCCATTGATTCCGGAGACGCTTCTCCCAGCCTTTGCAAAATTCTTCTGCCACTGAAACACTGAAACAAATTCTTGAATCTGCAAATCTGCAAATCGAACTGCCTTTAGAGGCCACTGCACAGTGCCCGCGTCAGCGTCACTGTGGCTCTTCTGCGTCTTTGCAAATGCACTTGCTGTATTTGGAAATCTTCCTCCACCCTCATTATCCCTGCCCCTAAATCACTGCTTTGATCTTGACTCTCCAACAACTGTTAATGCTCTCTGAAAATCGATCTATTAAGGAAATCGAACTCTTGGTGTATTTTCTCCAAGTACCCATCGACTTCTTCTTATAATCCTTTGTTGGAGCACCAACAACCAAGATTAAAACTTAATCAATGGCTAGGATCATCTTGAAGTCAATCTGTGTGAGTTTCTAGATAATTCACAACTTGACTCAATTAATTCTGATTAATTAATCAATTTTCCTAAGTTTAGACTTAGGAAACATTAAAAAAATTGGTTAATAATCTAATTAGGTCATCTCTAGGTGGAATTTCTAGAAATGATTTCTGGGTTTTGGAGATCTCATGTATTCTAGTCTCTCCACCAAATTGTGGCTAGCACACATCCGATGCTACAAAAACTAACACATGCAAGGGTTTTTTTGTCTTTTATGAGATAGTTTAACATTGGCCTAGGAACTTGGTGATGGCCATATGAAGGAGGTAGTTTTCATACTTGTCTTTTGCCCACGTGTTAATTTGTATGTCCTAACCATCTTTTGCATTTTGATTTTTCTTTTGTTTTTCTTGTGGCCATCATATGCTCTTTCTGTTTCTTTTAGTTGCATCAACCTCACAGGGTACATATCAAGGCCCTACCTAAGTATGAGGATGTGTGGGTGCCAAATCCCATTGAACCAATGGTTAGTTGAACTTGAAGAAGGGAAGTGAAATAGGTGCTCATAATGTAAGATGGAAAGTGCTAAATATGGAATATGGAGAGATGGGGCTATGCTATTTCAATCATGACTTTCTAGGTAGTGCCACTCTTACACTGATTGCGTTGTGAGGGGAGGTCCTACTGGACTAAGATTGAAGATTAACCCCCCATTTAAGGTGACCCTTCTTTTTTCCAAGTCACCTCATAATCCATGTCAAAATGCCCAAATACAAGCAAGCATAAGCACCCAATTGCAAAATGAATAAAGTACCTTTTGATCAGAACCCCACTTTTCAACATGTGCTCTTGGCAAATGGGCAAGGAAAGATATGATTGATGCAGGTGGCGTAGATATGAATGGCACGTCACATTGGCTACAAAGTGGTTGTCAGGCGCTGCTGGCTACCGACTAGAATAGATGAATAGGAGAAAAGTTTCTCTTAGGGGTCACCCACTTTTGGTGGGTAACATCTGGCTCCATCTAGGACATGAGCTCACTGTAGAGTGCATGATCCATGTAACAATCTCCTAGGATTGCAAAATTGTAACCTGCACACTACAATACAACTATTTGGGAGCATATCTAGGCGTGCTATAATTGCCCATGTCTTTCAAAAAAGAAATAATCCATACAAAAAAGTAAATCTAAAGTAAGTGCAATTCTAATCTACATGCAATCTAATCGAGCCTGAGAACATGAGATGGTGATGTTAGCTATACAAAAGAGATATGCAATGTACCTATGTTAACATGCATAACATGTGAATCTCAAGTATAGTGGTACAGCCAATGCAAGGTTACTTGGGAGCAGGAGCAAAAGCAGGGAGCTACATTTTCAAAAGCTCTCGGTTCAAGAGCGAATTTTTATATAATATATATTTTTATGTATTTTGATGCATATATGTCAACAAAAGCATGTAGAATGATGCATTAGATATAAAAAACATAAAAATATGGATTGAAGCATATAACATCAATCATCTAGAAGTTATAATCTTCATCAACCACGTCCACAAGTTAGTACCATACAACATATCAAGTCTCATGATTCATCAATCTTAAAGTTTCAAACTTTCAAAATTCAATATATAACATTTATCATCATTGATCACTAAAGTTGTAACTTGTAACCATTACCATTACCAAGTAACCAAACGATAACAAAGAATATCTAACATGAAATGAAATGTTTAGAGAATTTTCGGCGAAATCACATAGATATTCTTTTGTCGACGCGTTTCGAACCAACCAGTGTGGTTCATCGTCAGAGACAAGATTGTTGGTCGAAACGCGTCGACAAAAGAAATATCTATGTGATTTGCCGAAGAACCTTCTCTAAACATTTATGAGATCACAGAGTCTAAATTCCTATGAAGGAAATGTTTCAAATTTCAACTTTCATGAAGCATCATATTCATAATTCATTACCAATGAGTTATAAATGCCAACTTCAAACTTCAAACTTAAATTGTCATATATTGTTAGCAAAAAATACCATAATGAATATGAAAGAGCCAATAGTTATAAAAAGTACTAGAAACTAAAGAAGACAAGTAATTCTATTATCTATTGCTTGACCCTCTTTCCATGAGAAATTTCTAATTTTTTGTCTCATGCTTTATTTGGAGTCTCCTCTTGAATAGTCGAACGACCTTGGCGCTCTTGATTAATTATAGGTTCCATACCCTAGTACTCTAGGTTCTCTTGATTATTGGGAGTCTCCACTGCATAGAGGGCTTGGTGCTCTTGATTAAATACAAGTTCCATACTCTAGTACATAACAAAATCCAATGGAAACATTGCAATCCCCTGTTATGAAACCAACTTCAAGAAAGATATAAAAGATAGATCAACGCCTTAGAATTCAGCCTCTTCGAGGGGGCAACCTCCTTTACATTACATAAATGAACAATTCTTTGATGATACAAATGAAAAGACCCCCTTTCTATATATGGGAGTCTAAGGGGTCATAACATAATCAGAGCCGACATAACAATAATAATGTAAGGGCACAATAATAACAATAGTGGGCTTCTATGGGGCACAATAGTAACATTATGGGCACTACATGGGTACATCAATATAATAAGGGGGTTGTACTAATAACAATAAGGGGTTACACTAGTAGTATAGGGGCCTAACATGCCCCTCTCCTTCAAAAAGTGTTGTCCTCAATGCTTGAGTAGTTCTTGATGCTTCTGTATAAAATTCTTGTCCTCCATGTGGAATCTTCAACAGGTAAGTTCTTCCACTTGATGAGATACTCTGAAATTGATCGATTTCGTAGCTGTCAGGTTCTTGTTTCTGTGACTGCTCTAGGTTCCAATATGATTTTTCCTTCCTCTTCAATTTCTGGCAATATTGTTTGAATTGGGATCTTTTGCAACTTTTGAATAAGTGGCCATACTTCTTCGTCCTTCTTCCATTCATCCCTTGCTTCGTTTATCCAATCTAATTGGATAATAGAAATAGCACAAAACAATGCTTCCACATCCTCATCCTTGAAGAGTCTTCCCATTCGATAAGGTCGGCATTTTTGAAGTGCATGTAGTATTGCCAACATTTCCTTCTCATAAATAGCTTGCTCGAGATGTAGCAGTAAAAAGACCCAATCACCTACATCAAAACATTTTTCACTATGATGTTGATCTACTTGTTTCGTTTGATTTTGCACCGAAGTGGCGTTATCCTTTAAAAGTTGGAAAACTTGTTGTTGATGCTCGTTGTGATTTTTCACTGCTTGAACCTTTTTCTTCTTGATATGTCCTTCTATCTCTAGAGTTTGGGGGGTGGTAATTTCTTCCAATCCTTTACAAGATATGGTAGGATTCATTTCTTGATGCTCGATGTGATCTTTCACTTCTTGGACATTTCTCTTCTTGATATGTCCTTCTGTCTTGATAGTTTGAGGAGTGGTAATTTTGACCAATGAATTACAAGATATGGTTGGATTCATTTCTTCTTTCTTGATGTGATCTTTCACTTCTTGCACCTTTTCTTCTTGATATGTCCTTCTATCTTGAGAGTTTGAGGAGTGGTAATTCTTGCCAATGCTTTACAAGATATGGTCTGATTCATTTCTTCTTTCTCTGGGGTGGGGTCCTGGCGTATATCCTCTTCTTTTGATGTTTCTTGATCCTTTTCTTCCTCGTCTTCATAATCTATGTAAATTAATTTCTTTTCAGCACACTTATGACCTTTAGTGCATTTGCTATCACAATTGTAACAAAGCCCTTTTTCTCTTTTTTCTTCCAATTGTTGTGGTGTCACCCTTGTAGGTTGTGGAAGGCTAGGAGGAACAACACTTATGTCTTTATAGTTGTGAGGGGTATGCTTCCTGGTTTCCATAATTTTGCTTTCCACTATGTCATAAAGCCCTTTTACTCTCTCTAATTTTTGTGGTGTTTCTCCAAAGAAGGTGTTTTTCTTTGTATCCTCATAATGTGCTATCATTTCCTCCATGAAAATTGACCACGTAACAAGTTGTTTACGAGAACAAAGCCCTTCATACCAAAAAAATTGATCCGGTTCTAAATATGAAGATGCAATACATACCTTTTGTAACAGTGGTACACCATATAGATCAAGATATTGCTCCCTCTGAAGTATCCAATTTACCAGATCCTTGCCATCAAACTTCCTCATCTTGTTTTTTCTTGATTTTATGAGCTAGATCTTGAAACGACTATAACTTTGTACCTTCAGATCTTTAAGTTCTGAAATTGCGACTTGTAGTAGCCCTCTGCATCCTCTTTCTAATGCCACCAGTCTGATCCAAATTGGATTCTCCAAGAAAGAGTTATGCGCAATCTCCCAAGATGACCTGATTATAGACCTTTCCAGAAGAGCGAACTTGTATGAAGTACCACGTGTGACTGTTTCAACCTTTCGCACTGAAAAATATATACAAGAAACTACAATCTGTCCTATTTCTGTACCTTCTTACAAAATTTCAATCCAATGCTCAGAGAGAAAGATATGATGATTTTCTACAGGTCACCTGTTTGGAATGTAATTCAGGAGTCTGTAAAAAGACCAAATTCCTCAGATCATATATCCACAAATATAGTGCGAAAAGCTCTGAAATTCGGATCCAAGATTCAGCGCGATTTCCTCTGAAATGGTTTTTTTTTAGCTTCTGAAACGTTGCAGAAAAAATGTTATAGCGAAAATGCCACGATGAATTGTTTGGAGCAGCGAAACCCTAGAATCCAAAGCTCTGATACCAAATGTTATGAAACCAGCTCAAAGAAAAGATAGAAAAGATAGATCAACGCCTTAGAATTCAGCCTCTTCGAGGGGGAAACCTCCATTACATTACATAAATGAACAATTCTTGGATGATAAAAAGGAAAAGACCTCCTTTCTATATATAGGAGTCTAAGGGGTCATATCATAATCAGAGCCGACATAAAAATAATAATGTAACGGCACAATAATAACAATAGTGGGCTTTTATGGGGCACAATAGTAACAATATGGGCACTACATGGGTACATCAATATAATAAGTGGGTTGTACTAATAACAATAAGGGGTTACACAAGTAGTATAGGGCCCTAACAGATCTAGATTTCTTAGCCCCCATTATTGTGAGCCAATGCTTATATGGTAAGGCCTACCATGTCTTTAGGACACAAGTTGATTGATGGATGGCATTTGAAAGGAGGTGAAACAAAGTGATTTTGAGGGTGCCCAATCCACCGCGATTGAAGTAGTTAAACTTTATGTATGCACTTATATTTTGTTATAACTTAGCCCATTCACATTAAAATAAGTTCCTTCTGCTATGAGCTAACACTTGAATGATAAGAATTGTCTTTGATATGTAAATTTTGTTGTAGATATATCATTAAAATAGTTTTCTAAAACACATCTTATAAGATTTTGAAATTTATTATGATGGAGTGTTTTACTTAAGGTTCATATTAAATGTGATTGACTTAATGTATAAAAATATTGAAACAATTGAAATTGAAATAAAAGAAGCTTCACAAATATCATACCATCCGCACAATGAAATAATATGTGCTATGACGAAACTCAATACAGGAAAAAATCAACGAGATACTAACTTCTATGCTTTGTTTTTTTCTTCTTACAGATAACATGCAAATTTGAAGAAAATAACATTATATATTGTGGCCAATATGGCTACTACAAGATCAATTACTTCCTTTTTTTCCTCAATATGTTTACAATAAGATTGGAACCCCATCATATCTAGTGTCCGAGTGTCTTAACATTTCTTAATCATTTTCTAGGGATAGGTTTAAGGTTTTTTCATACATCGATCCTTAAATAATGTGATTGTTTTGACATTTCTAGAAATTTTCTTGAAAGTCCACATATGACTAGCTCCACGTGTGAGGGATGTGTGTTGATGTGGTATCCACTTGGTATCACGGTTTTCAACAAGATAGGTCAACTTGTGGAAAGCATAACCTCTACATATGAACTCTGATTCAGGTGATTTTAGCATCATGAAAATATCTTGATATATATAATAACATCAAGGTGCCGAAAGTGAAGATTGCAAAATTTTGGTCCAAAATATTGTCATCTAAGATTTCATGTGGGTTCTCAAAAATTATAGATCCCATATCTCCAAGGAAGAATCTTACTAAAATGAGTTCTGTAAGGCATAAAATTTAATTTTTTCACTCAAAAATACCAAAATAGATGGTCAATCATAATCCATCCAGACTATTGTTTATGATACACAGTTGAATTAATACATACTCTTAACAATCTAAGTTTGAGGATGCCTAGTGCACCAAGATTGAAGTAGGTAAACTTAATGAATCCATGCAACTGTTGCAAACCTCCCAAGTCAAAGTGAGAAAGCTTCTTACCAACAGGGCATCTTTTGTAATTGTCTCTCTTGCTGCTGAGTACTTCCAACCCAGTTATAATATTTATTTTATTATAATCCTTCCAACTACTCAGTACTTCTTGGCCATGTTACAATATTAGTACCTGATGTTTTGTTTTATCTTTTATTAATTGCCTTTCTTCCACGCCGTGTTTGAATATTGTTCTCAAGCGTTTTATTATATTGGACTTCATGCCATAAATTTTTGCAAAGAAATCGTCTACAAGTGCTAATGAATCTCTCAAACCTAAAGAATATTGCAATACTTGCATAATATTAAGAATCCTATGAAATAAAAAATTCGCCATAATGTACATAATGTGGTATGAATGTCATGGTAAATTCCTTGCTTTGCAGAGGCAAGGATGTTTAAACAAAACTAACTTCAATCAAAGAAGAAACCATGGCTTATTTTGATATATGAGGTTATATTGTTCTCTTGAAAATTTAATTTGAATAATTTCTATTAAACAATTTAAAAGATAGAAGCAGGGTGATTGTAGCGATGAGTACCAGGTTTCAACACACCAATGACATTTGAAATTATAAGAAGCCATACGTACTTACTCTTAGAACCCTTTCACCAAGTTGGATTAATTTCCTTCATAGAGCATATTGGGACCTCAATCACATAAAATATTAGGCCCTTTTACGAACCCTCACCGAATCAGAGATATTAATGTGATTCCCCACATTGTTTAAAGTTAGCTTTTATGATGCAATTATTTAGAGGAAGTCTATCATGAAATTTTCTTCAAATAGAGGCATTCTTGATTGCAATCCACTATATAACAACAAATGATGCTTAAAAATGAATCCAATTTTGAGGCTATTAAAATAGCATCGTTTTAAGGGAGTTTGATAACTACTAATCAAAATGCTTTGTAATGTATGTCGGAATCTCTGAAACAAAATTTCATGGATTTGATCAATTTGGTGGTTTTAAAGCCTTTTAAAAAATGTTAATCAAAATTATTTTTCTCCGTTTATGAATGTCAAAATCTGGTGGAGAAAAATACGTGAATTTGATTCATGTTGTGGTTATAAAGTTTTTAAAACTGGAATTAATTCAGAGATGATCGAAAAATTGTGAAAGAAAATTCCATGTATTTGAGGAATTCGTTGGTTTTAAGGTAGAAACATAATTTTCATGAAACCATGAACAAAAGAGTGAGTTTATAAATTTTCTTACACTACTGCTAGCTTAAGCAATTCAAGACTTCAACCAAGAAAGAGTCAGGATTAAATTATGGAATTATCATTAAATCACTAAATTTATGGTCCTTTTTAAAAAATTATGAGTAGTTTTGACCAAAGATAGCATTCTTAAAAGGTATCAGAATCGAATTACACAAAATATGAAACAAATTGATCCGGTGAGAGTGAATAATGTCAAGGTCAAACCAGACAATGCTAGGTAAAATGTGGAAAAATAGGAACACACTAGATATATTTCCCCGTTTCTCGCCAAAGGGCTTCTTTTGAAATAAAAAATATCAAATGCCCTAAAAAAATTGCTCCAAAATATACCAAACCCAAATATAGTTGGTCAGAGAACACCTTCTTACCATTAACTCAACGAGGAGAATCTAGAGAAAGAAACAGACAGAACACAGAAATTAGTCATTTGTACACTTTGGTGAGTTGATTGGGGTAATTATAAAATCCAAAGAAGTAGATAGAACCAAGAACGTCAATCACACATATGCTTCACTAACCTTATTGACATAATTTTATCCCAAAGACTGATAATAATGCATAGGGAGGAAAATTTTCAATTATAATTGATTTGATTTGTCATAGATTGGTTATTTGGGATCAGGGTACGATATATAGCCATGAATAATCCAACATTGATGAAACATCCAACTCCAGCAAGACTAGAACCAAAATAAAGGCAGGTGCGAAAGAGAAAACCCAAATGCCAATGGACGCAAAGATGCCAAAAATAAATGCCTATTCAACCTGAGACCAATCAGTTGTTGAGAGAAAAGCTTTCTTCATGGGAACGAAACATTGTTTAAATCAGAGATCACATAGTTAAACACATAAAACACAGAACTTGTCTTCATTTGATGGCTTGAACAGGTTTTTATACACAGCAAGGAAGCTTTTGGAGTTCGGTGGGCCGGTGGCTTCTCCAAGAAGCTGTCCATTCTCCAATGTGTCCACCGAATCCTCTAGATCAATATAGCAGCTGCATTAATGGCGGGTGGTTGGAATTAATATCTTCCAACACTCCCCCTTAATTCCAACCATATGACAAATATACTATAACACAATATACAAGACACTATACTCTTAATTGTCATGCCCGCTGGTCTAAGTCTCAACTAGGCTTACAATATAATCTTGATTTTCTACAACACATAACTTACTTCTACAAAACTCAAATTTTTCCTTCCCAAGAGCCTTAGTGAATATGTCAGCTACGTTCTCATTTGTATTACAGTACATTAGAGAAGTTTCTTTTGATTGGACCTTTTCTCTTACAAAATGATATTGTCTGTCTATATGCTTTGACCTTGCATGACGTACATGATTGCTTCCCAGTTTGATGGTGCTTTGATTGTCACATGATCACTGTAGGTTTTTGTTGACCTTCACCAACATCTTCAAGTATTCTTCTGAGCCATATAGCTTCACAGATTCCACTACATAATGCTTTATATTCTACTTCAGTTGATGACAAGGAAATTGTTTCCTGTTTCTTACTGCTCCATGATATAGCTCCTGATCCTATGTTGAAGACGTATCCAGTGGTGGATTTCCTGTCATCTGGATTTCCAGCCTAGTCAGAATCAGAATGACATGTCAATTCAACATTACAAGCATTAGTATATTCAATACCAAAATTAATAGTTCCTTTTACATATCGAAGGACCCTTTTTTTAGCTATCCAATGGCTTTCATGAAGCTTAGCCATGAATTGACTAAGTATGCTTACTACATAAGCAATGTCTGGTCTAGTGGTAGTGAGATAATTCAGACTTCCCACTAATTGTCGATACATTGTTCCATTCACCTCTTTTGTTCAATCATCAGTTCTTAATTTGATATTTTGTTCCAATGGAGTACTCAGTGCTTTACATTCATTCATATGAAATCTCTTTAGTACTTCATTTGTATATTTGCTTTGTGTAATTAAGGTTCTTCCATCATTTCTCCATACCTCAAGACCTAGACAATATTGCATCTCACTAACATCCTTCATCTCGAATTCCTGTAATAATTTCACTTTTATATCTGTAATTAATTTATCAGCACTCCCGATTATTATTAGATCATCAACATATATATAAAGTAATATTATATCCCCATTTCTGTCTATCTTGAAATACAAATTAGGATCATTTTTACTCTTTTCAAATCCTTGCTGAAAGAAGAATTTGTCGATTTTCTCATACCAATATCTGAGTGCCTGTTTTAGCCCATATAAGGCCTTCTTTAACTTGCATACAAGATGTTCATGACCCTTCTTTACAAATCCTTCTGGTTGAACAAGATAAATCTCTTCTTTTTGTGAACAACCTTTTGCAACCAACCTTGCCTTATACTTTTCTATGCTACCATCTGCATTAAATTTTGTCTTGTACAACCATTTTGATCCTATAAGGACTTTATTTGTTAATCCCGAAGTTTTATTTTTCATTATAGAATCATATTATTCTTTCATAGCTTCCATCCATTCTTTATGATTTTTGCCTTGTTCATAATTTAAGGGTTCAAAAACATTAATTACTTGAGACATTAAAGCATAATCTTTATACCTGATGGGGGCTTGAATCTATCATGTTGACCTTCTTAAAGGTTCATTACTTTGTGGAGTATCTTTTCCTTTTCTTTTCTGTAGAGTGCCTTCATCACTTCTTGATGTGTCTTTTGGAATGTCCATGTGTTCTAGTTCTTGAGTTGATTCCACAACTTCTTCTTCTTCCTTAAAGCTTTCACAAGAAGACTGCCATGTATTATGTTCATCTTCTTTTATTTGTTTATCTACATGCTCATGAAATATAACATCTCTACTTGCAAAGATGTTGTGAGGACTTGGATCATACATTTTATATGATTTTTGATCAGTGCAATATCCAATAAAAATACATTTGATGGCTTTGGCATATAACCTTCTCCTATCCTCTTTAGGAATATGAGCAAAGGCCTTGCATCCAAATATTCTTAAATGACTAACTTTAGGTTTAAAACCATAAAATGTTTCAAGTGGTGTTTTGTGCTCAAGATACTTAGTAGGGCTTCTATTTTTAAGATATACAGCTGTATTAATGGCTTCAGCCCAAAAACTATTAGAAAGTTCTTTACTTTTTCTCATACTTTGAGCACATTCAACTAATGTTCTATTCTTTCTTTCAGCTACTAAATTTTGTTGAGGTGTATGTGGTACTATAAATTATTGCATAATTCCATTTTGTTTACAATATTTGATAAAAGCTCCTGAAGTGTATTCACCACCTTTATCTGATCGAATAATTTTAATGCTCTTTCCTATTTGCTTTTCAATCATACTCTTGAATTCTTTAAAATATTCAAACACATCACTTTTTTGTCTTATAAAGTATACCCAGGTGTATCTAGTTCTATCATCAATAAATATAAGAAAGTAATATGCTCCACCAAGTGACTTAGTTTGCATTAGACCACATACATCACTATGCACCAGTTCAAGTATTTCACATTTTCTTTTATTTTCACGCACAGGAAATTCTTCCCTATGTTGTTTTCCTAGTGCACAACCTTCACATTCAAAGTGTTCCCCTTTAATAATTGGAAGACCTTCTACCATGACTTTCTTTTGTAGTAACATTAGGTCATTATGGTTTAAGTGTCCATACCTTTGATGCCAAAGTTCTATAGTTGACATGCCTATTGATGCCAAAGCTTGATGCCCATTCTTCATTACATTCAACTTGTATAAGCCTCCAACTCTCATTCCTTTTGCAACAACCTTGTAGTTGTCCTGCACATCCTTTACCAAACAATGTGATTTCACAAATTCAACTTTTAAATTTTGATCTGTGATAGTAGAGACTGAAATTAAGTTCTTCTTTAATCCTGGAACATACACCACATTTTGAATTTGTTTTTCTTTTCCATTAGGCATCATAACACTTATATTACCATATCCTTTAATTTCATGTGATCTATTATCTCCTAAATAGACGTGTCCACCATTATTAATCTCATGATAAGTATCAAACCAATCTCTTTTGCATGACATATGGATTGATGCACCAGAATCTATAAACCAAGCATTATCATCATCAGTTTCTGCTGATAAAGCAGCATTGGACACAAACAATTTAAGATTGCTAACATCTTGACTAATTGCTTCATCTCTATCAACATAATTTCCTGAATGCCTTCTTTGTTTAAATTGATCAGACCTCCTTTTTATACAATTCTTAGCAAAATGACCAGGTTTTCCATGGTAATAGCACACATCATCTCTACTTGATTTGGCATTTGTCCTTGGTAAAGGGGTACCTTGAAATGATTTTACCTATGGCTTTTTGCCTTTATTTTTCTCTCACTATTTGCCTTTGAAGGACTGCTTCCCTTTGGCCATCAATGCCAAATCTGAATTGGGAGATTTCTGTTGAAGGCTTCTTCTCTGCTCTTCTTCCTACATAAGTATACCTGCGAACTCATCAAAAGTAGGAGCCTTCTCTCTAGCTGAAAGACCAGTGATAAACATTTGATATTCATCAAGCATTCCATTTAATGTTACAGTAACCAAGTCTGTACTAGAAACTGATTCACCAATGTCACCTAATTTATCCTTTAGATTTTTAATTCTAAAAATAAAATCACTAACACTTTCATTTTCTTCCATATTAATTGAAAGAAGCTTATTCTTTAAATACAATATTCGATTTGTAGTCTTCGTCTCATACAAATTTTTGAGAGTATCCCATGTCTCCTTGGATGTTTTGCACTCTCTAATGTGTGGAATAATGTTGTCCTTAACCATTATCCGCAGAAGCACCTTTGCTTTGTTTTCCCTTCACTCCCAATCTTGAATTACAACATCTGTGGCTTGAGGGGACACTGGCTTAACTTCAGCTCCAAACACAATCACCCATCTATTGTTGCCTTCCATCAAAGTCTGCAACTTAAACATCCAATTTGCATAATTTTCACCATCTAACTTGTTAGATTCAGATAAATAAGATTCTGCCAATACATTAACCATTTTCAATAAGCTTATAGATCCTTTAGTACCAACCACCAAAATACAATTTTTTCAAAAATATAAACTCTCAAGAATAAAATTTTATCCAATATATGGTTGCCTTCTACTTTTTTTTCCTCCTTTTTTTTATAATAAATTTATAGAATATATATTTGAATTTGTTATTTCTCTGATCTTAACATTAATTGACTATCAACCATAAAAGATGGAATAAGCTCCCTTGTCAACACCAATATAATATTTAGCGGCTCTCCACAGCAATCTAATATCTAGCAACTCTATTACAACAAGGGCAAGAATACCGGTCCAGGCGACATCACACAAAATCACAGAAAAGCTTACAAACATCTTGGAAACCACATGGATGTGGCAGTCTTCAATTGGACTGCGGTGCAGTGATACACACAATACAAGACAAGCAAACATACATTTAGCTCAATGGCAAGTCTGGTGAAACCAGTTCTTGCAATTATAGACAGAGCAGAAAGCCTGCAAACAAGTCAGCACCAAAAGTATCGCTGCAGCAAACAGAGAGGAATTTCCACGACCCGAATATGCGTTGCTTCAGAGTTACAACAACACATATATAAAAAAACAAAACACAGGTCAGGTGTATAACTACACCCTTCTCCCAAATCGATTTATACCACCGCCTCAGCAAAATGCTTTCTTCAGAACATAACACAACACAGATTATATAAAAAAATTCAGTAGAGTGATGCTCTAGTCAAAATGACGAAACACCATAAGCAAAAAAATGATGGACTGATAACATCAAGCAAATGGTGAGAGTTTAGTTTTCCCTCACCGCACCAGCACAAACTTATGCACAGCTACCCTCCACGCTTCCGCTACGCCACAGATCGTTTTTCTCACACCTCCAGCCTCTCTGGAATGCACCCTCTCAGAAGAACCTTGCAGCACTCAACCTAACTTGGCTCTGATACCAAATCAGAGATAACACAGTTAAACACATAAAACACATAACTTGTCTTCATTTGATGGCTTGAACAGGTTTTATACACAGCAAGGAAGCTTATGGAGTTTGGTGGGGCGGTGGCTTCTCCAGGAAGCTTTCCATTCTCCAATGTGTCTGCCAAATCCTCCAGATCAATCTACCATCTGCATTAATGGCAGGTGGTTGGAATTAATATCTTCCAACTGTTTGCTTTCAAGAAGAAACGTCAAGTCAACTGAAGCGAGCAGACCCACCATCATGCTCCAATTAAAATATCTCTGGAAAACATAACTCGCACACCTTAATCAATATTATCATCGTGTACCAAAATTGATCATGCATGAAGTGGAGTAAGTTGTATGTAAATTAGGTTAAATTGTGTTATGATTTAAATTCTATGGAAAACAATGGAAACTGATATGATTTAAATTTTATTGAAAAAGAAGGGGATGAGGAATGGAAGTGATTTTTGGAATTAAAATTAGTCGGTTCAATAAGATAAGTTGGCATCGCCATTAAAAGATAGAACCAAAAAAAAAAGTGGAAATTATATTCAAAATTTTTACAGGGAAATATTATTTTAGTTTTTATTTTAACAATTACATCAAAAATAAAAAAATTAATAATTACTATTTTTTTAATTTTATTTTTCTTTTACAGAGAAATATTAAAATAATTTTATTATGAAAAAATAAAAACTCCTTTTTAATGGTGATAGTATAAAATGGGAAAAATAAAAATATTTTGATCGATGCATTTTGCTAAAAAGAAATTGATCCCTTTGTGTATTGGAATGTGACATTTTGTTTTCTGAATTTATTAAAGCAAGCAAAATTTATAACATTTGGTGGTAATTGTATTAATTACAACGAAAGCGTTCTCTCTGCGGGATTGGGGTGAGTAGACACCCACGCTCTAATTTCACTCTCCTCTTTCCAATAAAAATATGACACATTGTCAGAATCTGCTGTATTTGAACACAGTGTTTTCACCCACTCAAGCCATTCATTGCTCAGTTCTCCCTTCTACAATTACCATTCATTATTGTAGCGCACTGTTAGTAGGGCCCCTCTCTATGTAGCTATCGCCCCTGAAATTCATAATTGGAATACTTGGAGCCAACTATTGTACTATTACTGGCATACAAAACATTCATATACCTTGTGAGGCCAACATTTAAAGCATATGCCCAAAGCCTGTGCTGAATAGAGAAATCTATATTTCTCAACACTGTGTCATTTTTATTTTGAATGTGTTATAGATTATATACAACGAGCTATATAGCACTAAAATAAATTATCTATATAGCACTACATCCAGAGTTCATTGGCTTGGGTTCCATTTTCATCACGTTCTACTCAAGAATCCCCAATTCTGCTTCCAGCTAAATCTGTATTAAGAAACAAAAAATAAGTAGAATCCCCAATTCTGCTTCCAGCTAAATCTGTATTAAGAAACAAAAATAAAGTTGTTTTCAAATTGAAGTTGAATGCTCTAATAACTTGAAACATTTAAATAGAAATTTATTTCCCTTTGAATTGTTTAAGGCACCGACCATTTGTGTCAGAAATCAGGTGTCGACAAACTTTTGGTGTCATCGAAGATGGCTCACCAGATCACTATAAATGCCTCAACGATCACCCGAGGATGATGGCAAGAATTTGACAAGAGAAAACACTACAAAATCTTCTCTAGATCGTTTCTTTCGAAAACCTACTTCTCTAGAATCATTTCAAGCATCGAATTCCTGAAATCATGGTAGGGATCTTCTGATCTTTTCATCAAGGAATGCTTTCTCCAACCTTACTGTTGAAATTGTAATTTCAACTGCGCGAATAGTTGAACCGCGCAGCATTTAATATGCCCAAAACAGCTCCCGGAAACCACTACCCCATCGGGTCGCTTTTGGTTTGCAGATGGTTTCCCTACAAACGACTCTGATGCAATGAAACTCTTCCACGCGTCCTTTGTACGTTTGCAAAACCACTTTCCATCGGGACATAAAGTTCAGCAAGTGAGGGCCATCCGATATCGTTCAGAACCGTCCGATTGAGTTCATCGTTCTCCACCGTTGATTGCATTCAAAGCTGCATACAAACCTGCAACATGACATTGCGTAAAAATTTTGGGTTGACCGCCGTTTACTGCAGTAGGGTAATAAATGGTATTTACGTTGGTTCGTAATTTGTTTGGTATAACTTTAAACTTTAATGTTTTTATTTCCTACGGAGGTATGGCTAATTTAAAATAGGTATGGGCATAGCATATAGTTTTTAATTATATTGTTTTAAATTCACGGGTGTAAGTTTTTGTTTTACTGAACAAGTAAAACACATAGTAATGTTTTTTTTTGGTCAATTGCATTTTTTTGGGAATGAAACGCACAACAGTGCAAAGGTGTGCATCTAGAAAAATACAGGGGAGCATGTAATGTAATAGGGGAAGCAATGTGCAAGTGAAAAATACACACAACAGTGTGAATGTAAGAATGGACTTATGAAATGAACTGAAGTTTTCACAGCAGTGCGAGGGTGAAGGCAAAGAAAAACGAAGATGAAGTTTTGTAATATGCAAAGTGCATAATGTGATTTTTTTATTACAGCAGTATATGTAAAACTCTATTTTTACAACAGTAAAGGTAAATGATATTTTTACACACAGCAGTGTAAAATCTCAGGAGGAGACAGAGTAACTTTTGTTGTTGAATTTTTTTTTTGGTGAATCCCTCTGAGTGAAAGAGGATGAATCTTGTATCAAGAATTTTTCTTTAATGAATACAAAGATATTGTGGGTGTATGTAATGCTCTGCTCATAAATATTTTAAGCTTCCTTGTGTTAAAGATCCTGGAGAAAAATAGAGCATTGTCTTTGTGTGCAGTTTGTTTATTTGTTTTTGGGATTTTACCAGAAAAATCCCCAATAGTGGTATCGGAGCAAGGTTTAGGCTCTTTGAAGGTGTCAAAGAAGCTGAAGGGAAGGAGTTTCTTGCTGCAGCAACTTCTCCAGCAAAGTGAAGACTCAGTGAAAAGGATCCAGGTATTTCTCAAGCTTTTTTTGTGTGTTGTTGTTGAAGAAATAGTCAGTTGTTTTAAAATACACAGTCAAGTATTTTGAGGCACTGTAAAGAATGGTAAGGTCAAAGAAGAAAGTCACCAATCCTACTAAAAATGTGTCTCCCTCTACTATTAAAAGTGAAGATAATCTATTTGAAAGCATTCTATTTGAGCCTACAAGGTTCAATGGGAACTTTGATATATGGGAAATAAAAATGAGGACTTTGTTAAAGTCTGAAGGGATTGAAATTTGGGAATCAGTGATTGAGGATAGTAAGATGGATAGAGAATCCAAAGAGTACAATGCAAAAGCAGCAAAGACAATCTTGGATGGGCTCCCTATTTCTGTAAAGAAGAATCTAGGAAAATATTCATCAGCAAAGGATTTATGGGACAGACTTCATGACCTTCACTGAAAGGGAGCATTGACCATGACAATCAGTCAAGAAGGAAATTATGAACCCATCATAGAAGCTGAAAATGAGAAGGTCAACCTCATCAAGCTTCAAGTACTGGAAAGGGATGAAGAGCTCACCAAGCTTAAGAAGGAACTTGATGAAAGCAAAAGGAAGCATCATGAAGAAGTCATATTCATGACAAATCAGTTGAATAAAGCAAAGAAGCAGGAAGATGCCTTGTCAAGTCAACTTGAACAAAGGCACAAGAGAGTGAACAAACTTGTAGAAGAGGTTGGACAGTACAAGGTAGAGGTCTCCTCCCTTAAGTCTGAGCTAGAAGAAGCCAGGAAACAAGGACAAGAAGCTGAGAAGAAAATGAAGAGTGGTCAAGCAAAGAATGAAGAAATCTCCAAAATGAAGTTAGATATCATCTCCCTTAAAAAAGTAGCAGCTGAAGCTACTCGTAGCAAGGAAGAAACTGAGGAACAACTTGCAAAGAAGAATAATGAGTGTGAAAGATTGGAAGAAGAGATTGTCTTCCTCAGGAAAAAGGTTGAAGGGATGAAAAACATCATGAAGAGCTCTCAAGCCTTGGATGACATGCTCAGCTATCACAGATGTCCATTTGATAAATTAGGACTCGGGTATGCAGGTGAACCCTCAAACAAGAATAAAAATGCTTTAAGCAAAAGAGATGTGAAGAAGCCAGAAATAAATCGTGATGCTCCTAGTTCCAGCAAAGGCAAGGAGAAAAATCAAGGCTACAATAAAAGAAATCCTACTCCAAGTAGAAAACAAGCTCCAAAAGAAAATGTAGATAATGTCAAAGAGGCAAGTGGGAATGGTTATCATCAAAGAATCTCAAGGCAGAAAGGCTTCAGAAGTACATCAATGAAACCTCCATCTCCCAGGTACCAAAGTTCATTTTTTGGCTATTGTTATTCTTGTTCAAACTTTGGTCATAAGGCAAAAGACTATAGAGCATTTCATAGAGATAGATGTTATGGTCTCTGACAACCTCCAAGAAACAATTTTACAAGAAGAAATCATGAAATTTTATTCATAAACAATGTAGAATGTTTCAAGTGTCATAACATTGGGAATATGGCACATGACTGTAACCTAACATGGGCTCTTACACAACCTAGACCCATGCAAAAGAAGAAAGTTACACAAGTATGGAGAAGGAAGGAAATACAGTCCAAAAGTCCCTTGAGCTCCCCAGCCAATCTAAGTTTCTTTTGAGAAGACTCTGCCAAAAGGAGACGATGCATACAGTTAAGGGGAGCATGGACAGCGACGACAGCACAGTCATTTGGGAATCTGCCATCGTGCAGCAGGAGAACAGCTCAGGAAAAACCAGCTACCTTATTAGACAACAACTGACCTGCAACAAATAAATGTTACTTAGAGTAAAAGTTTGGTTGACCAACGTTTCTGAAAAACATTAAATGAAGATCAATGGCATTGGTAAATGGTTGGTGAAGATTTAATTTTAATGTTTTATATTTGGTCACGGGAGTATGGCTCAAAAAAAGTCATATGTTTTCTTTTTTTATGTATTGTGACCAATCCAACTGCATAACAAAAAAGGGTTTTTCCCTTGAGTTAAAAAAAATGGAATGTGCAGCCATGCATGAATTTTTTTTTGTTGAGAGTGTTTATTTTATGCATAGTAGTGCAGAGGTGAAGAAGCATTGAGCTTGTGGAAGCAAAAGCCATGAAGGTATGTGTTTGTAATGGCTGTTAAATGAATTATATGCATTGTAATGCAAAGCAAGGAGATCCGCACATCAGTGCGAAGGCAGAACAAAAGGCAAGAGATGAAAAGTGAAATGGTTCGCAGCAGCCAATAAAAACCCAGGGGAGCACAATAGTGTGACAGGAAGAAAGACTTGTGACAGCAAATGAAAGTTTGGAATTCCTTTTTACAAGTGCTTATAGTTTGTTGAAACGAATGGGAATGAAAAAGTATTTTTTTTTATGTAATGTGAAAACCTAGAATTTTAAATGTAATGAGAAATTTCACACATGAGTGAATGTGAAAGAAAATTTTATTTTATAGTAGTAAACCAAAGTAAGAATTTCTCAGCTTAGAGCAGTAAATGCAAAAGTTTTTAACACAGCAGCGTGTTGAGAAGAAAAATAATTCAGAGCAGCGTGCAAATGGAGTATAAGTTTTTCACAGCAGTGTGAATGGGAATGCACAGCAGCGTGGTAATTTTGTGGACCTCATGCATTCAAATGCATAGTAGTTTTTATGTAATGTAAAGAATGGATTTGTAAGGTTTTGTTAAGATGAAAAAAACACAGCAGCTTGATGATGTTTGGTTGTTCATTGGTGGGAAAGGAAAGGAATGCGCAGCAGCGCAAATCTCATAATTTTTGTTGGTGAAGATATGCAAGTAATATGAAGCAAGTGAAGAACGCAGCAGCCTGAGGAGAGTAAATGAATCCAGAAGACTTTTACAGCAGTAAAAGTAATTTTTTTTTACACAGCAGTGAAAAAGAGTTATGTAAATTTTGTTTTGTTGGGAGATTGAAATGCATTGAAATGTAGTGTAAGACTTTTACAGCAGTAAAAGTAATTTTTTTTACACAGCAGTGAAAAAGAGTTATGTAAATTTTGTTTTGTTGGGAGATTGAAATGCATTGAAATGCAGTGCGAATGTAATCAGGTTGTATGTAAGAAAATTTTTATTTTACAGCAGTGAATGAGGATTTTACACAGCAGTGTAAAATTATTTGTAAAAGAAGAAGAGTAATACTTTTGTTGTTTTGGAACTGCATCTAAAGTAGTATCTGGTTGTAATCCCTGTGTGAGAGGAAGTGAAGTTTTGGTGAATCCCTCTGTTAAAGAGGAAGGTGCTTTTCAGCACAGTCTTTTGGTGAATCCTTCTGTTAAAGAGGAAGGTGCTTTTCAGCACAGTGTTTTGGTGAATCCCTCTATCAAGAGGAAGATGCTTTTCAGCATAGACTGGTGAATCCCTCTGGTTTAGAGGAAGATGCTCTTCAGCATAATCTCTGGTGAATCCCTCTGTGTGAGGAAGACCCTTTCGTTGTTTGTGGAACTGCATCTGAAGCAGTGTTGGTGAATCCCTCTGTTAAGAGGAAGACCCTTTTGTAACAGCAGCATGTCAAGGAGTTGAGAAAGTCTCTGGGTATGACTGAATGCCCAACAGTTGAAATTAAAGGGGAGTGTTGAAATTGTAATTTCAACTGCGTGAACAATTGAACCGCGCAACATTTAATATGCCCAAAACAGCTCTCGGAAACCACTACCTCATCGGACCGCTTTTGGTTTGCAGATGGTTTTTGTACAAATGACTCTGATGCAATGAAACTCTTCCACCCGTCCTTTGTACGTTTGCAAAACCACTTTCCATCGAGACATAAAGTTCAGCAAGTAAGGGCCATCCGATATCGTTCAGAACTGTCCGATTGAGTTCATCGTTGTCCACCATTGATTGCATTCAAAGCTGCATACGAATCTGCAACATGACATTGCGTAAAAAATTTGGGTTCACAGTCGTTTACTACAGTAGGGTAATAAATGGTATTTACGTTGGTTCGTAGTTTGGTTGGTAAAACTTTAAATTTTAATGTTTTTATTTCCTACTGAGGTATGGAGAATTTAAAATAGGTATGGGCATAGCATATAGTTTTTAATTATATTGTTCTAAATTCAGAGGTGTAAGTTTTTGTTTTACTGAACAAGTAAAATGCATAGTAATGTTTTTTTTGGTCAATTGCATTTTTTTGGGAATGAAACGCATTGCTGTGCGAAGGTGTGCATGTAGAAAAATACATGGGAGCATGTAATGTAATAGGGGAAGCAGTGTGCAAGTGAAAAATAGACACAACAGTGTGAATGTAAGAATGGACTTATGAAATGAACTGAGGTTTGCACAGCAATGGGAGGGTGAAGGCAAAGAAAAACGAAGATGAAGTTTTGTAATATGCAAAGTGCATAATGTGATTTTTTTATTACAGCAGTATATGTAAAACTCTGTTTTTACAGCAGTAAAGGTAAATGAGATTTTTACAAACAGCAGTGTAAAATCTCAGGAGGAGACAGAGTAACTTTTGTTGTTGAATTTTTTTTTTGGTGAAACCCTCTGAGTGAAAGAGGATGAATCTTGTATCAGGAATTTTGCTTTAATGAATAAAAAGATATTCTGGGTGTATGTAATGCTCTACTCAGAAATATTTTAAGCTTCCTTGTGTTAAAGATCCTAGAGAAAAACAGAGCATTGTCTCTGTGTGCAGTTTGTTTATTTGTTTTTTGGATTTTACCAGAAAAATCCCCAACACTTACTATCGATATTGGCCAAGACTAGGCCCTCTCTTTTCTCTTATTTCCTCCTACATGAGCGTTTCTTGCGGGAAGAATTTGGCAGCGATTTTCTGGGTTTTCTTGAAGTTCTTACTGTACTCTTTTCGACACGACCATCTCTAGTGCAGACAACCATAGAAAATGGTAGTCAATGCTGATTATGAAAAAAATATGAAGTTTTATAAATCACGTTCCTTATATCATCCTGCCGATAGCCAGACCGTCCTACTTTCCATGTCTTTGCATTCACCTCAAAATTATCCTCTACCACATTGTTTAACAGAGAGCTTAACATGCTTTTCTCCACATTTGTATCATTTAGCATAGAGCTTAACATGCTCTACTTTTCATTTGCATCATAATCCATCCGCTCAAACATATCAAGAGGTTGGGAAGGATTACAAATTATGTTGGGAAGGATTATGAACTAGGAGTACATGTTGTATTCAAGTGTTGGCGAGGGAGGGATTGAGTTTCAGATGGTGAGGTGGCATGAAAAAAGACTGACTCTCATGCGTCATTCAATAGAAAAGTGATTAAGGCGTACGTGTCACGTAGCCACATATTTATGCTAAAGTTGAAAGCTTTCACCATGGCCAGATGAGTCTCAGATGACTGTTTGTGGGGCTACTTTTGAAGTGTTCCATTTCCATCGCGCCTGGTAAATCAATAACATTATAACTGTAACTAATCCTGATACGACAAAAAACCCCCACAAATTTTTGAATTTGGCCATATTCGGGTTGAGTATATCCACTACAATACTCATGGTAATATGGAAACCACTTTTTTCGTAAGACTTGGAGTGTGTCATTGTCTGCTAATTGGAGTATTATATTAGAAATATTCTCCGCCAATTTCTCATGTGTGCAACTAAACACCTACACAGACGCCATCAATCTATCTAAATGAGATTACCTACAAACTGAAAAAAAATGGACTAACGATCCTGAATAGTATGTTTGGTGGATGTTTGAGTGCTTTAACTGAAATCAAATGACAGTGGTAAATATGAATCACTTACAAATCCCCAGCTTTGTGTGGTGAATGTTTTTCCAGCAAAGGTGAGGATACCATCATTTTTGTTACTAGTGATTTCATGTATAAACTCTAGGATGGCATGTACCTTACCACTCAACAAAGCATGAAAATAGTCATCGTCATTGTTTAAAGGTTTTGTGCTTCAATAATTGGTGTCTTAACTAAAGTCGACATAATTTAATGGTAGGTGTGTGGCCTCCACTTCTAACTTTATTCATGAATGACTTTCATTTCAATTAATCTATAGCCACTTGCATGTGCATGAAAATTCTTTAGGTTAGACAATATTTAATAAATCATTCCAACAACTATATAGAATAATAATTATAGCAATAGAGTTCAATTTAACCTTGCATAGTTCATCAATGTGAAAAAAGAAATTTAATAACCAATGTTGCTTAGACCATCATCTTGAAGAATTAACCTCTAGAGACCAACTTGTTTAAAAGTCGATTCAAGACTTCATGACCAAAAATAAGTAGATTATTTCACATATAGATTGTTAATATGAACCTATAAGATAGCCTGTAGCCATCCACTCATACCTTATACACCTATTTAAAAATAATTAAAAGTTTACTTAGTGACGAAATAAACTTTCCAAATCTCGTATTCCTTCGGCATACTTTGCACCTTTGACAGTAATTGCTAGTTATAATGTTTCTACCCGCTTTGTTTGCATCGTAGTCTAAATTAATGCAGACAGTCAGCAATACAGATTACAATACAACCGTAACGCGAGGGGTCCCAATAGCAGAGAGATCATGTGCTCTGCGCAGTGTGAGTCCAAGCCTCTCAGACATATCCAGTTCCTGCCCATTCATCTTATCGGGCAATGTCCAGTCAAAACAGTGCAATAGCTGTGCCAATGGAAACTCAACAAGAAGCATTCCCAGCTTCTCCCCTGGGCATCCTCTCCTCCCTGCTCCAAATGGAATCCACTCATAGTTACGAATATTTTCATCGAGGGAGCAGCCATTCATAAATCGCTTTGGCACGAACCTTTCCGCATCCTCCCATGACGTTGGGTTCCTTCCGATTACCCAAAGATTCACCAAACGCGAGTGTTTTTGGGAATTTCATAGCCCAACACATTGTAGTCTTCCACAGATAAGTGATGCCGCGTGGAGTCTAAGGGTTTCTTTCACCACAGCTTGTAAGTAAGGGAGAGAAGGAAGATCAGATTCACGCACCATTCGGCCCTTTCCAACTATACGTTCCAGCTCGTCCTAAACCTGCTTCAACACTAGCGGGTTCCTCAAAAATTCGCACATTGCCCACTCCATGGTTGTGGATGACGTGTCCGTGCCTGCGGCCAACATATCCTGCCATTATCGTTACCATGAAGACATCAATACAATATCAAAGGATAACTATACCGCATCATATTTAAAAGCTGCCATTCAGATACAATACGTGCAATTTTTACATACATATAGGATGGCCTTTATATTCTCTCGTGTAATTTGTGGCTCCATATCTTTATCTGCAGAAGCTGCAAGCAAAACATCTACCAGATCTCGCTCAACGTTGGGATCATTCTGGGCAACGTGTTCCTCTAGGAACTCGTCTTGTATGCCATGTATTTCCTTGAAGCGTCGGTTGAGACCTTGTAGATCCATCCAGGCCACAAGTGGTATATAATCACCAACATTAAAGGCACCGGCTAGCACAAAACTTTCCTTCATCATTGAATTGATTCCTTTACCGCAAATAGAGTCTTGGTCAGAGTACTTTCTACCCAAGGTCATCCTGCACAAAATATCGCTCACAAGTGTTGAGACTGTTTTGCTAATGTTTTTGGGATGATATGAATTAGCAATAGAACGAATCATAGCAGAGACCTCCTCTTCTCTTATGAAGCGAAAGTAATCCAAGCGTCTTGGGCTCAACAACTCTAAAACGCAGACCTTACACACTTGCCTCCAATAAGCGCCATACGGAGCAAAACCGATATTGGTGCAATTATACCAAAAATAATTAGTGGCCGCGGATGGAGGTCTGCTAGCAAAAAGCACATCACGTGTCTTCAGAAACTCCTTCGCCATATCAGGTGAAGAGACTACTAATGTAAGAGCAGAGCCGAGGCGAACCGACATAAGAGGCCCGAATTTGAGAGAAAGAGCGGCCAGTGCCTGGTGTGGAAGCTGTCCCAGCAGATGAAGATTTCTGATGATGGGTAACGGGGACGGCCCAGGGGGTAGCCTCTTATTTCTTCCCTGGACAAAGAAGCTCCATGCCCCCACCAACGCAACTAGAGCAATAGCGAGTTTCATATAAAACTCAAGGTATTCCATAAGGGGCCTCTCCGATCCTAACTCGTTCGCCATTCTTATCGAAAATACTATGTGGTCTTGTTTCAGGTCGCACGAAAATACATACTTGCGTTGAAGGCGCATACCATTAAATACCTGTTACCTAGCATTCCTCACAAACCACCATCTCGTCAACGTATGTCATGGAAAACCCTATCACGTACAATTTATCACAATCCACCGTCTCATCTATTGGCCAAAAGACGTTACAGTCGACCTTGTGACCTCTCGACTAGAACTTTTGTCGTCTTTTTAATTAAAATTCGGGTACGAGAGAGAGCCACGATGTCTTCCTGGTTACTTTTTATCACATTTCAATGGTTACTTTTTATTGATGTATATATAAAAGATTCCGTTATGATGCGGAGTTATTAATGTGATTTCAATGTGATTTGTTTATATAAAATTCCACGATAATACCTAGTGTTTTAATATTAATATATATATATATATTAGTTTTAATGTTGGATAGAAAAATAAATTTATTATTGGTTATTTATATATATAAATTTAGGTTGATTTTAGGTTGGAGTAGTTTTCAATGTTGGATAGAAGAACAATCTTTCTACTAATGGGATGTTATCATTATGGCCATGATTTTTTTAAGCTAGAGAAAGTTTGGATGGCCATGTGGATAGTTTCATTCCCGAAGGTGGTTGCCATAATCAACCTCTCCCTATGAGGTTTGACCTTAAGATCTATTTTTTTCCATCCCCATGAGATTTGAACCAATGACCTGATAAGCAATAAACTTCACACCTAATGGGTTGGAAACAGATATAATTATTCAACTTTTCCATGAAAAAATGGAAAAGGTATTGTCATTTCAATGCAGAAGAGTAAATAGATACACACTGTAAAGAAAATTCTAAACAAAATATTCTCCTTTTAATAATTTAAAATGGTAAAACTTAACTAACAACTAAATAGAAAATAGAAAAGAAATTTCAATTACAAATAATAAGTTTAATTTGGAATTTCAAATATAACAATTTGACGATTTATATATTTCAAGACTCTGCTCACTATAGTGGACTAGATGTCATAGATGTTGGTGGTGATTTCTTATCTCGAGTGCACCTGAATTTGTCTGACTAGGCTCAGTGGGTTGGATATCTCAAGGTATTGTCATACTCTTTTAGCTCAATGACTTTCTTCTGTCATTTTGTTTTCTTCTCGTGGAAGCTTAGTGGTTATGTTTTTAGTTCTTCTTGGGTGAGTTGTGACTCCCATTACATTGTCTCCTAGCAAGCGAGTGGTCGTGCAAGGAGTCCTTCATATGCCTTATTGTTTCATTGGTCCACCATTGTTTGCTAGCTTTAACTGCTCATAATTATTATAAATCCTTGGTTTTCACTTTTATTTGGTCTTCCCACACTCATTACTCTCAATTATAGATTGTTCTGGGACATCCTTCTTCTTTGGACAATTTTCTTCTCGTGCAACATGCTTAGTAATGAATGTGCAATTGTGAGGGAGTTAGGGGTAGAGGAACGTAGGGTAGGTTGTGTGCCTAAGCTCATCCCTAAGAAGCTACAACCATATTCCATTTTGTTATTCCCCCCCCCCCCCCCCAAACTGAAATTCATGAAGAAATTCGCCAACTTCAAGCCCTCACCACTCATGACTCTCAAGCCTATTTTGATTCTGAAATTCTAGAGGAGGTAACCAATTCGGTTCCTGACAGTGGTCATACTAGGGGAAGACAGAGCTAGTTCTTCAACTCCATTGCCCTCAATTGGTATATGAAATCTCTTCTTGGTAGGGTCTTGAAGGAGAATCATGAACACTCTAATGATATTATCTCTTCTTTGAATGAAATCAAGTGACTGCGGCGATATCACCACTCCTATCTGGCTTGTTTGAATACTCAGCTAGCTCACCTTGAAATGCATCTATAGAGTGAACATAGGGAGAAATTTGACAAAAAAAAGTTGGATGAAGAGTAAACATGCATGTGGAAATTGCACATAGTGACCTTTGTGGTCCCATGAGAATTTAGTGATGGGAAAGTCCAAAATATTTTATGACATCCATCGATGCCTTATAAAGAAAAATTTAGTTGTGCTTTCTCAAGTACAAGTCATTAGCTCTGAAGTCAAAACCATCTTATTATACATCATAAAATGAAGCAAATATTAACTCAAAGCATGAATAATATCCAAACCATTCTCAAAACATTTTGAAGCTAAACAAAATTTACAATATCATAGTTTACAGTCAATTAATAAGTTGTCCCATGTGAACCCAGAAAAATGTACATTGGCAGTCATGTCATGAATATGCAACTTGGTATATTCTTTGTATATACAACATAAATTGGTGCATTTTAGGGTTCACAAGACATTTAGATTAAATATCAAGTCCAACGCACTTAATCTAAACTCATAATATATAAAAGGTATCTCTAGAGATTCACATTCATTACTAAATGAGAAGACACTCCAAATTCACAAAATATCAAAAGAAGCTCAAATATCGATCACCTTTGCTAATCAACCTGAAGAGCTATTTCCCTTTCTGAAATAGAAAGGACAAAATGTCAACATTTAGAGAAATTTCTCCAAAAAATATGAACAAAGATAAATATCCAAATCATGAGAGAATTGACTTCCTACTAGTACCAAGAGATCAATCACTTTTTATGTTCCCCATGGTTAATTGAACTTGTCACAACAATCTCTGAGTCTTCGATGATATAGAATTGGGTTTCCCATTAGGAGTTGCTGGAAGAGAATGTCTCCATATTATAGGAGTTCCCTTCTCCTGAACATCTAGACTCGACCTTGGAGAATGAACCTAAAAATTTTCTTTTTCCAACTCAATAGCAATCACGTAACTTGGAATCGATGGAATGCCTTTAGAAGCATGTTGAGGATGCTCAATTTTAACAGGTCCAAATGAATTGCATCTTCTGGGTTTTTGCTTCTATAACCTTATTTCACCTATCTTCCTGCCTTAATAGTAATTTATGCCTAATAATAGAAGAATTGTGAGTTATACCAAACAAATAATATAAATGTCCTTACCATTTAAAAAGCATCCTCAATTCTTGTACCACCCACCTCAACATCCACTCTATACATCCTAGGTTATTCTTAATCCATCAAGAGTATATAACTCTTAGGGTGGTGTTCTATGTGCACTATGTATGGGGGTTCATTCTAGCCTTGGATATATTTTGTGATTTGATGTGATGTTTTACTTATGGCTGCAACTTAGTTTTGTTTGTCACCTAGTTATCATGATTCAAAACTCAATCATCATCTTAGATCATTGCAACATTAGATATATCTATGAGCTAATGTGATGTTTTGTTTGTCACAATGATTCAAAACTCAGTTATTATATCTCAATATTTACTTTATCTTTATTTGTTTTGTATATGAACCCTTTAAAAAAACTACAAGAATATTTGATTTTACATTGTGATAGTGTGATGTTTTGTCTGTCATAATGATTCAAAACTCAGTTATTATATCTCAATATTTACTTTATCGTTATTTGTTCAGTATATGAACCCTTTAAAAAAAACTGCAAGATCATTTGATTTTACATTGTGATCTCCCCAACATGCATGGGGGTTTCAGAAATTGTAGAGCAACTTGAGTGGTTATTTCTAGAAATTCTTGTATAATATGGGAAAGTTGGATGGATTCCATAATGGATATGTATTTTGAAATTTCAAAGTTAATCTAGAAGCCAAAATTACAAAACTTTGTGGTTGATCCTCCAATACGAGGAACCTAATGATTACACTGTATGATAAAAAATAAGGATAAGGATCTTATCTATTACTATGAATAGATTTGTGTGATTAGAAAATTCTAAAATGCAATCGCTTTCAAAGTTTTTTTGACTGTTTTCTTATGTTTATGCATAAGAGATATGTATTTTGAAATTTCAAAGTTAATCTAGATGTCAAAATTACAAAGTTAATCAACTTTGTGGTTAGTCCTCCAATAGAAAGAATCTATAAGGATAATGATCTTATCTACTATTATAAATAGATTTGTGTGATTGGAAAATTCTAAAATATATTCCTTTTCAAAAGTTGTATCGGTTGTCTTCTTATGTTTATCCATAAGAGATGTATTTTGAATTTTCAAAGTTAAACATCCATCTTGAAAACACTAATTAGATACGCAAACTAACACAAAATTTTTTACGGTGCAAATCCAAAATCACATCAAAAGATTTGCCTGGATGTTTCTGAAACATGTACTATTAAATAAGGAACTCGGAACTATTGGAGGTAGGTTTCTTGCTGGAGTTCGACATATAATTCATTGGTTATATGGTAGAAAGATGGTAGTAATCACGTGAGTCAAAACCAAAAATTAAGAAATAAAATTGTATTCAAAGGGAATATTTTCTCGAATGATCACCGATATTATAGTTTTTCAGTTGGAAAATATATTCTTAGTCAATTATGGAAACACTTTTACTTTCAAAAAAACATTTAAGTTTAATATTCCACTTTCACTTTTAAGAAGAAAAAGATTAGATTTTTGTGATCATTATTTTTAATGCTCCTTTTTCAACGAGGTTTTTCCTTTATGTTTATTCATTCTGTATGTATTATAGCTTGCCACTTCGAGAATATAAAATAATAAATAATATAAAAAATAAAAAGTATGTAAAAGCTTTTTTAATCGTATTATAGCTTGTCATTTCAAAAAATAATAATAAATAATACAAAAAATATTAAAATATAAAGAAAATAAATGATAAATAAATAGTAAATAAATAATAATAAATAATAAAAAAATATTGATAAAATAATAAATAATAAAATGGTAACAACACAATACTAGTGTTCTAAATAAATATATAATGAATAAGTAATGTTAACAATAAAATAAAATAAGAAAGTTAAATTAAAAAATATAAATAGTAAAAATACAGTAAAGTTATCAAAAAGAATAAAGAATAAAATAAGAAAAAATTATATTAAGATAATTATTAAGTTAAGTTAAACTTAGAATAAAAATAAAAGTTGCATGTTGACAGATGGAGTGTGTGCATGCGGTCCCCTTTCCATTGTTTGGTCTATTTAATAGATGAAGATGAAGATGAGATTCATCATTTCACAACACTTTTGGGAAAAAAGTGTTGTGAGACAAAAGATTCCCCGGCACTAGTATGTTGATTGAGGGCTTGCGGTGGCCAACTGTAGAAAGATTATATGCAGCTGAGTGTACCGTGTTGGAAAGAGCTAATTCCAACTACCACCTTTATTACAGCACCCACAATTCAATAGAAGGTTAAAATGCAAGTTCTAGGATCTTTGACAAATGACAAATCTTCCTGAAGAAGCCATTGACCCAATTAATCTCCAGAACTTTCTCTGTCCTATATATATACCTGTTTAATCAATTAATGAAGCAAGTGTTCAGAAGTTCCAAGTGTTTTTTGTGTTATGTGCTTGAGGCTCTTCTCTCTCTGTTATGGTATCAGAGAAGTCTCTGGTGAAGGGCGAATTGACTGAAGCTGCTGCGTGCAGAAGATACTGTCGAATGTGATTTCCTTGTTCCAACCACGAAAGGAGCCGAGTGTCTTGTTTGTTGTTGAGAAATCCAGTGGTAGAATGAGGGTCGTGCGGTGACCAGACACGCGTGTGACAGTGGCTTCTTACCCATAGAATGAGTTGTGGTGCAGCGAGAGTGTGGAAGGGCAATCCTGGATGAAGGATTGTGTGCGAGTTTCATTCGGTTTTATAACTGTTATTTTTCATTATGCATTCTACTTTTATGATTTTGGTTTTTCAATCTTTCAGCTGGCTGTGAAGTGAGAAGCAGAGCCGAGCCTGGTGCACTTTGAAGTCAAAGCTGGCCAGGGTTTAATGAAAATTTAAGTTGGCCAGAGTTTAATGAAAATTTAAGCCTCGCTGATATGTCTATCTTTTTAGACTTTTTTGACGATGATCCTTTCGATGATCATTTTCTCAGGAACCTAATTGGGCTTAACAGTATTTTTGAGTTCTTGGACAAACAATGTCATGTTACTGAAGATCATGTTGAGGTTCCAGCCCAAGGGGATGTTCTGAAGCATGAGGAAACTATAACTGAAGTGGTGACTATCTCAGCCCCTTCAACTGAGGCTCCTACTGTTGATACTGAAACCGTAAAGGAAGAAGAAACAACATCTGCCCCTGCACCAGTTGATGTCGAAGCTCTAGTTGAGGTCATTGTTACCACGGTAACTGAGGAGGTTGTAATTCAACATGTAGAAAACGTTTTCCTATTGGGAGTTCCTCTTCTTCACACCATGGGTAATGAATGTACTGACGTGATTCTGTTGGAGTTTCTCCGAGCAAGAGACTTCAAGGTTTCTTAAGCCTTTACTATCCTGAAAAACACGATTCTCTCGAGGAAACGTTTTGGAGCTTACAATATTTTGGAAGAGGACTTTGATGCGGAGTGGAATAATGTGGCTTACATGCATGATTATGACAAGGAAGGACATCTAGTATCTTACAATAATTACGGGGCGTTCCAGAATAAGGAGCTCTACCTGAAGACATTGAATGATGCTAGTGACTGCTTTTTGCGGTGGAGGATTCAGTTATTAGAAAAGGAGATACAGAAGCTGAGCTTCAACCCTAGAGGCATAACTTCAATGGTTCAAATTACTGATCTTAATAACACGCCTAGTCCTGCAAAGTGGGGTTTGCGACAAGTTACCAAAAAGGCATTGACAATTCTTCAAGACAATTATCCAGAGTTTGTTGTTGCTCGTCCTCCCAGAGTGATAGAGACATTGTTCAAGTACATTTCACCAGAGTATGTGCCAATACAGTATCGAGGTTTGAGCAGAGAAAATGACGCATAATTCTCTGCAGCATATGGGGGAGTTTCAGAGCTATTTATTAAACCATGGGTGAAACAAATGAAGAAGCATGGACCCTTTTGCAATAAGACAAAAATGAAATGTTTTGTAAGCCTAGCTGAGACGTAGACCAGCAGGCAAGTTAAAGTTTAGGTCTTCGTGATTAAGACTATAGTGTCTTTGTTATATAGTTGGAATTAAGGGGGAGTGTTGGAAGGAGCTAATTCCAACTACCACCTTTATTACAATACCCAGAATTCAACAAAAGGTTAAAATGCAAGTTCTAGAGATCTTTGACAAATGACAAAGCTTTTTGAAGAAGCCACTGACCCAATTAATCTCCAGAACTTTCTCTGTCCTTTATAAATCCCTGTTTAATCAATGAATGAAGCAAGTGTTCAGAAGTTCCAAGTGTTTTCTGTGTTATGTGCTTGAGTCTCTTCTCTCTTTGTTATGGTATCAGAGCAGTCTCTAATTTACCGTTGGGTGGAGAGTCATCCCCAAAATTTTATTGTGATTAGCAAGAATCAAATAACGTTCAACTCCGAAATTACAACTAAGGAATATCATCGCTATAGATAAGTTGTCTTTGCTCCCATTTTTAAAAAAATTCTATCCTAATTAGTTGAATATAAGTGTGTTGATTGTAAATAGCATAGTTGATCTAATTAGTTGCATGTTTTAATTTTGGGGTTGTTACATATAATATCAGACGAAAATTTAAACTCTACTGCACCTTTGAGATTTCATGTTCTTATTACTAATGATTATAAATAATATTTGACAATTAATTAAAAAATTGAAAAATTTAATAATATTAATCAAATTATATATCCAAATCATATATATAATATTATTTGTCCTAATTTCAACTAAAAAATTAGTTTAAATTAAATTTTATTTTTATTTTTTCAATGGAAAGTATGTTAACTTAATTATTATAATTAGGAAAAAATAACCAAAAGTTATTTGGTTGTTTTCTTAAACTTTGTTATTTGTTTTTGAATCAAAAATTATTTTGAAAAAAGCTATATTAAAAAAATATTAATTATAAATATCTAAAATTTATATTTCAAACTGTAAACTAGTTATAGAGAAGTTAATCGAAAACCAAAGTCCAAAACCCGAGTATCCATCCAACTTATTTCCTTTACGAAATAAGAATCTATCATTAACAACTTTGGATTTGGAACCACAATTGCCATCTAGTAAGCTCAAAATCCTAACCAAGAGACGTAGAAGTATCTTCTTTTCAGTGGGACCTTGAACTTGGGGAAATTCCAGTTATAAGATCTTAGTTAGAATTTTTATTACTTTAACAAAGTCGCAGTTATCAATGAAAACTTTCACTGAAGAATTGTATATGCAAAAAGCCATGTAAATCACTTCAACGTTTTCTCTACGATTGGTATGTTTCCTGGAATGCTACAGTTAATGCTAAATTACTTCTTCACAACCCATTGAGACGTTCTTTAGAATTTAAAACAGAGAGGTTTGCAGTAACTTTGTATTTAGTACTAAAAGTCCTTTTACAGGAATTGAATTAAAACTATCCTTGGCTTCACACAATTTGAAACCACCATTCCAGACCTACCATTCAAATTCATCTCAACTTATGATAATGTGTTGATAATAGTCAAATTCTATTATGTGCAATTTCTTCTCATAAATTGTTTTCTTAAATGCTCCCAGATTTGAAGTTTACGAAACAAATTATTCAAAATCGGGACTTAGCCTGGGTGGTTGGGAGTGCCATTATTATTATTTTTGTAAGTGGGACTTAGCTCGAGTGATTAAAAATACCATTAGTAGCCTCTCTACTCGGATTCGAAACACAAATGACACTGAAATGTTGCCGTCTAATAACAACTATGATGTATTATAATGTTTCTACATCATAATGTTGTAGAATCATAGATGTTGATATATTCGAGCTTTCTCCCAAAGGTCCATTGCTCTGAAAAAAATGATACTTGAAATTTCATAAATAGTTCTATTTGATATATAAAGATCCGTGGGTTTTAAATTATTATTCACTCATAATAGAAAGTGGCGATAAAAAATAAGGATGCCCCTTGAGATTATCAATCCTGCTCTGGTTTTTTTTTAAGTATGGCATGCTTGATCAGTGTATCATCTTAGCGTGTATAACAAAAAGAGAGTGGATCACAAAAGGATAAGGAAATATGAAAATTGTAATTGTGTTTGAATTTCATTTTAATATTATAATGTTTAGACGAAGTAGGGGTTTGAGAAAGTTTAGGTTCAAAATTGCTAATACCTTAATCTATATATTATATTTTTTTATAAGGATTACTTTTCTATTATATTTCTATTATATTTTTTATAATGGATTACTTTTCGAAATATATAATAAGTGAACAATTTTAAGTCTAAAATATATGTTATAAGAATGATTAGATTATTAAATAATAAGTATATTTTAAATAATATAAATTAAAGGATGAGGTTTATATATATTAAATTAAATAAGTTTTTTACATTGAGTTATATTGTGTAGAGATTTTTTTGTTAATCTATATATATTGTGAATTGTGATATATACATAATTATTAATAATATAAAATTTTTATTGATTTTTACTCAAATAAATTAGTAGGATATAGGGTGAAAGTAACACTGATATGAGTATAATTTTAGTTATTTTTTATGTCAATATAAAAATGTTGATGTATAATATTGTGACAATGTTTCATGATGTGATGGTATGTGGTATATGATATAATTTTAATGAGAGGTTAATGATCCATATACAGTGTTTATTTGTTTATTTGTTATGATAATGATGTTGTATATTTATGATGAATACGATATGCATAGTGATTGTGATGTTATGATATGAGGTATATTTACATGTGCATTTATTATGTTCATGTTTAAATTTTGGGGTTGTTACATATATTCTGTGTCAACTATGGAAACACTTATTTTCCAAGAAAAACATTTAGGTTCAAGATCCCACTTTCACTTTTAAGGAAAAGTATTAGATTTTTAGAATCTAAGTCTTTTTGATCATTATTTTTAACACTCCTCTTTCAACGCAATTCTTCCTTTAAGTTTACTCCCTCCTTATTAGTCTATGCCTACGGAAAATCAGGGACTATTTACTCCCTCTTTACTAGTGCTTGCCTATGGAAAAGCAGGGACTATACCGATCGGTAGATGGTTGACCGTTAATTAATCCATATTTGGCCCAATAATTTTGGCGCCTTAAGAAAGTAAGAGACAGGCAATATAAGAGAAAGCGTCTTTCCTTTCAACCCTCCTAGTATCACAAAGGTAATAGACTCTTTGGTCCCAAGGTGTTTTGGGAATTGACCAATGCCCTTTTTGACTTCGAAGCTCGTGAGAATTAGTTTTTATCTTTGCAATGTTCATTTTCTTCTTGGCACTAGTCAAGATATAAAGATCATTCCAGTTATCAATATTGTGGTTAATCACCTCCTTATAATAACTTAGCTTCCTTTTTCCTATCACTCCTTATCATCCTACAACTTATCCTTAAATTTAGAAGTAATAGTAGTTTTAACTTTATCTTCAAAAACTCCTTTCATTGTAATTTATGTTTCATTATAATTTTTATATCCATGTTATGATTGTTAACTAGAGGAAAAGCCTTGAAACTACATAAGGGTTTAGGTTAGGGAACTTCGAAATAATAAAACAGTCAACTTAACATTCAAAGTTTCGAGATAAAACTAGAGTAGCAGAGTTTATATACGAATTAATAAATTTAAAGAAATAAATTCAATATTTTTGAAATTTATATCTTTAGAACAATATAGCTATAAATTAAATAATTAATGTAGTTATATAAATTAAATAATTGGTAAATTTTGATGAACATCAATTTCTAATAAGAATGAAAATACTTAGTTTATAATATATGTTACATTACCAACACTGAAAACATAATCAAAATTCAGTAAATTATAACTTTATTTTAAAAAAGTACCTCTAATTGGGGAACGCTATTGGGCAGCAATCCCACCACCTCAAGTGGTGATTAAGAGTGGGGCGACTTGGCTTGCCCCTCCACATGTAGTCTGCATGCGATGCTTTTGATGAGTGAGGAGATGGTAATCATTATTCTTGTTTTGACCATTGTCACTAGAGGGCGAAGGCTAAAGGAGATTGTGAGGGTGCGCTCTTCCTCTCCGACACCAAAAAGTCTATGACTAAACAGTTTCCTTGCCACGATTCTCAATTTTAGTTCTTTTCTCTGTAAATTATGTTCAACTCCTTGTTACATTTTGGGTTTTGTTAAGGGATAATATTTGGGTGAGTATTTCAATCCCAATGAGAAACCATAGTAGCATCTGTGATATTGGTCTCCTTGGGACAATTTTTTTAAAAAGTGGTGCCATTTAGGGCAGAGAAATGTGGGACATTTTGAGCGTGTTGTTGGTCTAGGGAGGATTGCTTCGCTCTTGGTTTCATTAAATGTGGTGTTCTCTGTTGCTTGTCCAAATTAATATTTTGGGCTAGGCAGTGCATCTTTTTAGGTTACTTTCTCTTTTTTTTGTGTAAGTCAGAGTACTATATTATATAACAAAATAGTATACAAAACATCTGCCGTGGCAGATCGAGAACAGGGAGTAGCTTGCCACCATAACTAGTTGCCTGAAGCACACCACGCAGGGCGGCTTTGGCTGAATTTATTCGAAAACTTCGAGAAAGCCGAGACATAACAGACCGAACCATTGACATAGGTGTACCCAGAAAAGGCCAGAAAGAGCCGAAAACACATAGAAGGGGTCAAAAAGAGAAGAGGAAACAGGGGCCGAGGTTAGATGAACTTGCCCATCTGACCGATGGTATCCAGGCCCATCTGTTCAACATGGGTATTCACTCTAGCTTGCATTGCAGCCATCAAATTTTCACCCTGTACCGTCGTAGTTGTGGGCTGAGAGGTCCCAAGGCCCTGGTTGATGGTGTCTTTCAGCAGCTTAATTAATAGAGTGAGCTTGCGGTTGACGATATGAATGGCGTCCTGCACCTTGGTAATGCGGCTGTCCAGTGAATTGTTATAGTCGAGGATCTTGGCCATCTGTGCTTCCATTAGGTTGACTTCGGTGACGAGTTTCGGCCTCTCCTTTTCAACTGACTCCAGCGCTTTGGCGATTAGCGTTTTCGTGCACCAACTCTTCGCTTTGGTCCTCACAAACTGGGTGGCCCTCTTAGAACGGGTGCCTGGATCTTTCAGCCAGTCCACTTCCGCAGCAACCTCCTCCTCAGTGCGTCCTTTCTCTTCCTGCTTGACCTTGGCTTCCAGCTCCGCGACCTTGCGCTTATGCTTGGCATTGGCTCGGGTTTCATACCCTCTCTGCGCTTCAGAGAGGTCCTGATTAGCTGCAGCACAGCGACTGCCACCCGTGTCCATGATTATCCCTCTATACCTTCTCCCACTACAGCAATTATCGCTAACAGAATTGTTCTCAGCTCTTTCTGGATAGGATGTGGGCAAAACAGGGTTGAGATATCTTGCTTTATAGCTTCTCTGATTTTGAAATCGCCTGAGGATGGCCTTTGTCCCGCTCATGCTTGGGGTACAGATACCATAAATAGGAGTTAGGTTTGCACAGGCGAAGCCGTTGCAGGCTAAATCATAGAAGGAGTGGCTCCTCATGACTTGATTACCTTTATGCCAAGTGTGTTGTACGTTGATCGATCGTTATGGTTATTGGGTGTGGCGGGTGTGCTCTGTATTTTAGCCTGACGGTTCCTTCTGTGCTGAGCTTCGATCCCCTCTACTTCTATATGGGTTGACATAAATGCTTTAGGTGCCTTGCCATGCGAGTTCACGCCAGATGTAACGATCTGGCCATTGCTGATGCAGTTGGTTCAATAAATTGAACTGTGATGATCGATCCTTGTGCTGGCATGCCGCCGCCGGGAGATCCCCTGTCCTAGCCGTCCTGTCATTCCATTATTGTGGTCATGGTTATTGCTGATGCCAATGATCTCCCCATTCTGGTACCAGACTCTGGCGTCGTCACCCCTTAGGATGAGTCGACTTGGAAAGTGTCCTTTTCTGCCAACTGTGCACATGTCACCTTGAGGATTGGGCAGTTCACGTCCTGCCAACAGCTGTTCGTGATGAGGTGCGGTGTGTCAGCCCCGTGGTTTGCCAAGAAATCAGCCAAACCATTTGCGTTTCTTCTGATTGATTGGAAAACAATGCCTCTCAGATCTGCTAACAATTCCGCTATACTCTCAGTGGCCTTCGCCAGTCTCCAATGTTTGGTTACTTTGCTGGTGTGTGTTCCTGCTTGAAGGCGCTTTGCCGCAGAGATTGCCAAAGAAGAGTCCCCCTCCACTATGAAATTTCCTTGTCTGAGGGATCTGAGAATCTTTAGACCTTGCTCCAGCGCTGCGAATTCTGCTTCATTGTTCATACATTCCCCCAACGACCTTCAAAAAATGTGGATAATATCTCCTTTGTGATTTCTGATGGCGCCTCCGATTCCTACTATACCTGGGTTACCCCTCGAAGCTCCGTCAAAATTCAATTTGAGGCAGGCTTCCGGTGGCTGTTGCCATCTGTGAAGTTGAGAAGAGGGGTTGGCTCTGTTTCCCCCGGACGGACAAATGCTGGAGGCTTCCAGTTGAAATTTCTTTAAAATGCGTAAGTCCTTTCCCATAGGTTTATCATTTAAATCAATTTTGCATTTTGACTGAACCAGCTGTTTGATATTGATTAATATGGATTCTTTTGTGCATTCAATGTTACGGATCTCTTCTGTGAAGATTCATCGATTCCTTTCTTTCCATATTGTCCAAGTAATGAATCCTGGGGTGCATTTCCATATGCTGTCCACTTTGTTAATCCTAGAAAATTTCCTTCTCCAGTTGGTTATAGAATCCTGAATGGAGTCCCTGTTCCGATCCGAATCTTCCAAAATTGCTTCCATCCAGAGCCATAGCTGGGATGCCCACTCACAGGAGTTAAAAAGGTGATTCATCGTTTCCTCCTCTTGCAGGCACAAGGGGCATCTCGAGGGTCCCTGAAATCCTTTTCTCAGTAGATTCTCCCAAGTTAGAGTCTTCCTCTGCATAAGAAGCCATAGAAAAGTTCTTATTTTCGGCCACTGAAAATTATCCCAGACTTTGTCGGCCCATGGCACAGTGTCGGGTTGTTCTTCTCTTTCTATGATGCTCCTTGCTTCTTTAAGCGAGAACTCCCCATTACCTTTCAGTCCCCATCTAAGCTTGTCATTTTCAACAGCTATTCTAATCTTTCTTTTGAGAATTTGTTGGTTTAAAACTTGGATAGCATCATGAGGCACTTCATTGTGGTCTGGGTTAAAAAATTTCCATTCTCTCCACTCCGGGTCTTCATTGGATGGGTTCCAATAATGGTTGACTCTGCTATGGCCCTCTGCTTGGTTTATTAGCTTTAAAGGTTGGAGGGTGGGGGTATCTAATTTCAGGGATTGCTACCAGGCATCCTCCCAGAAGAGAGCTTGTGTACCATTCCTAATTTCCCAGAAGTTGTGTTCCTGGACAATGCTTCTGTGGGCTTGAGCATGATTCCATATAGGAGATCCATTGGGGGATTCCTGCATTCTTATAAGGTCTAGATTGCACCCAGTCGGCCTGTACTTCTCCTTCCAAAGAGTGGCCCATGGAAGGGTCGTGTTTGAAATCCACTTCCACCAAATTTTGGCTCCGCAAACTCTGTTAACTACTAAGGGATCAACCAGATTCAGGCCTCCCCTGTTCTTTGGTCTACATAGTTTTTTCCAGGTTACCAGCGACCACTTCCTCTTCTCACTATTTCCACTCCATAGGAAAGTATGCTGGATACTTCTTATTTGATCTAAGATGCCTTTCGGAGCCGGTAGGATCGAGAGCATGTACTGGGGGATGGCCTGCAAGATTGCTTTCATAAGAACTAATCTGCCTGCAAAATTCAGGGCTCTGTTAGTCCAATGTTTGCATCTCCTTTCCATGTTGGCCAGGACTTTCTCCCAATGAGTCTTTTGCCAAGGTTTAAGGGTAAGGGGGGCTCCTAGATATCTGGAAGGTAAGGAGCCAATTTTAAACCCCAGCAGTCTGGATAGATGAGATTGGACAGCCTGATGAGTGTTGAAGAAGAAAATGGTTGATTTGGAGAAGTTTATCTCCATACCCGAGGCTCTGCTAAAGAGATGTAGAATATTTCTGTACTCTATGGCTTCTTTCACAGTGGGGGTACCGTGTAACGTGGTATCATCCACGAATTGTTGATGCGTGGTGGCAGGACAGGATCTGATAGGCTGTAAACCTTTGATTTGGCCATTTGCTTTCCTCTTTGCAATTAATCTGCTTAGGCCTTCCATTAGAATGACAAACAAAAAAGGGGATAAAGGGTCCCCTTGTCTTATGCCTCTTGAAGGGCTGAAGGGCGTGGAAGGAGTCCCATTCACCAGAATAGAGTATCTCGGAGATTTAATAAGCGCTAAGATCCATTTGATCCATGGCTTGCTGAAACCAAAAGCGTCTAAAATTGCTTCCAGGTAAGTCAAACTTACCTTGTCATAAGCTTTGGATAGGTCCAACTGCATTAGAATTCCAGCTTCTTTCCTTGAATGAAGAGAGTGAATCATCTCCTGGGCTAGCAAAATGTTGTCTAGAATCTGCCTTCCTTCCACGTAGCCTGACTGTTCTTGCGAAATGATGCCCGGGAGGATCATCTTCAACCTGTTGGCAATTACTTTAGATATGATCTTGTATATGACGTTGCAGAGGGCTATTGGTCTGAACTTTTTCGGAGTGTTGGCCTCCTCTACTTTGGGAACCAGAGCAATGAAGGTTGAATTGAGAGATTTGAGGATAGTTTTATATCTTCTTGATTCTTCCACAATCTCCCAAATGTCGTTCTTGACAATTTTCCAGCAGGCTTTGTAGAAGTTGATGGTGAATCCATCCGGTCCCGGCGCTTTGTCATTAGGCATGTTCCTGACTGCTTCCTCAACCTCTTCCATAGTAATAGTTTTTCGTAGGGCCCAATTCTGCTCCTCTGTGATTGAGTTGGGAATGGTATTGGTTATTTCTTGAATGGCCGCCTCCCTGTTGAGCTCCGGTTCTCGCGCTATGTTGCTAAAGTGATTTGAAAGTAAAGCTGAGATATCATTATGATTTCTGAGGATTTCACCTTCACTTTTCTTCAGTTCTAGGATTTTGTTGGCACTTCTGTAATCCATGGCCGATCTATGGAAAAATTTAGTATTTTGCTCTCCTTCCTTTAGCCATAGAACTCGAGATTTCTGTTTCCATAATGATTCTTCCTGCTTGCATCTGTTGTGCCATTGTTGAGTGAGCTCTTTCTCTTGTGCGCTAGATTCCTCATCTCTGCAGCCTACTATCCCGTCCTTGTGAATTTGTTCCAATTTTTGTTCAATGATTGCTTTTTCCTGAAATATATTTCCAAAAATTGTTTTGTTCTAGTCCTTTAATTTCAATTTGATGTTTTTTAGTTTTTTTTGCAGATTGAACATTTTGGAACCTTCTTCATCTAAAGGTTCTGACCACCACTTTTCCACCATGGTAAGGAAATTAGGGTGTTCGATCCAAAACTTTTCGAATCTAAAGGGTTTGTTCCTGGGGGTTCCTGGAACCTTGACTAAGAGAGAGATCAGCCAGTGGTCCGATCCTCCACTAGGAAGTATGCTTGACTCAACGATCTTTCCATCTAATAATAAGTTCTCCGAAACTAGAAAGCGGTCCAGTCTTGAGGAAATCAGCGTTTCACCCCCCCTTCTGTTGTTCCAGGTGAATTTGCCATGTTTGGGGTAAACATCCACTAATCTTGCGTTATCAATAAAATCTTTGAACTGTTCTCCATCCCTATTTAGCTTTCGGAGCCCTCCTTTTTTCTCCATGAGGGAGGTGATCATATTGAAGTCCCCTCCCAGGATGAAGTTTGCATTAGGGTGTCTATCCATGAGTTTATTTAAGGATTCTAGGAAGACCAGTTTATCTTCTAACCTCTGAGGCTGTAGATATTGATGCAAAGGAAAGAGGAAGAGTTACCTGTAGGTTGTACCTTCATGGCCAAGTAGTTCTTGCTGGCTTCAGCTGCGACAACCTGATATCTTCTGGTGTCCCAAAAGGTTGCTAAGCCTCCTTCGCGCCCTTTGCTTTCTATCTCTAGGACTTCAAAGTTTCTTCCTGATTTGACTCTAAGCTTTTCTATGAGAACTCTGTTACACTTTGTTTCTTGTAAAAACAGCATATCTGGATTGTTTTTTTCCATCTGCCTCTTTAGTAGCCTTTGTTTATTTTGGCTATTCATCCCTCTTGCGTTCCAGGACATAATCTTCATGATTAACTAGATTTTAGGAAGGACGGATACTCACTTAGCTGCTTTATCTAACCTGCATTGATCAAGATCTCCCCCAGCTCCTGCAGGTGTTCTCCATTTAATTTGCGGCCTCTGCGGCGTTTGTGTACTGACCCAGAGATTTTGCCTAGTGATGTTTTGTGTTGAAGGTTACCTCCTTTAATGATGCCTAGTTTGTGCTTCTGTTTCTCTATGATTGCTTTCTGTCGTGCTATGAAGAGGTCCTTGACCTTCCTTATCTCTTCATCCAGTACCGCTTCAATTTCGTTGGCTTTCCATCTGTCCACAAGTGCTGTAAGGTCTAAACCTTCCATTGCTAGTGTATCTTCTAGCTCCTGATCCTCACTTCCCGCTTCACTGGTTAACATCTCTGTTTCGTAGTCCGACTCCTCTGTTCTATCTTGCATTTGGACTTCCTCGCTAGGAATTCCTGTTTCTTTACCTTCCACTAGGGGTTGTTCCTGTCCTTCTTGCTCTGCTTCCTTATCCGTGGGGTTCTTTTTTTCCTCCGAGTCAATCTCCAGGTCCAGATATTCAAAGGGATTACTGAAGAGGTTTTTCCTTGTATCTCCTCTAGTATTCCTTCTTCTGTTGGCCCTTTGTCTGTACTTTGGTTTGATGTAGTTGTTTTTGTCTTTGTTGTTCTGGGTTTTGTCTTCTTCTGCTTCCTTTCTGTTCAAAGGACAGTGCCTTATCAGATGTCCATGCTCATGACATTTCCAACACCTGAAGGGTATTTGTTCATAATCTAACGCTTGAAAATATTCTTCATCCCTGTACTCCAGCGATACCCCTTCGTGAAGTGCTCCAGATACATCCATCTCGACACAGATTCTTGCATATGAAGTGTATCTTTTCTGCAGGGTTGCTTCCGAAGCTTTGACAAACGTTCCTAGCTTATCCCCTATTTGCTTTAAGGCAGTTAACCCCCAGTAATCTATCGGGAGAGAGAAGAGTCTTATCCATACCGGGACTTGAGTGAAAGATTCCTTTTCCAGGACGAAGTTCGGCTGCCAGGGTCTCATATATAAACCTGTTGAAGCTAGGAAATACGGGCCACCCTCGAAAACCTTGTCTTTGTCTTCAAGACTAGTAAAGACAACAGTGAAGAACCCTCTTGTTCCTAGATGTAACTGCACATCTCCTTTTGGTTTCCACATCTGCCTTATCCATTGGCAAAGAGTCCTCTCAGTTGGCCAGATTCCCATGAATTTGCAGATGATGGCATGTTCAGCCATGTGCTCCCTATAGGTCTGGATTTCCGGGTCAGAGATGGTCACCCGTAGACTATCTGTTTTCTTTGGCTTACAAGCACCGCTAGTGGCCTGGTGTCTGTTGGGGGGCGCACTGGATTCTCCCTCCTTCTCCGGTTGCTTCTTGCTATTGTCTTTTTGTCCTTTGTCTGCTTGCGGTTCAGCTTCCTCCTTTCCTGAGGGCTGAAACTTTGCAGTTGTTTTGTCTTGATTGCTTCCCCTATTCTGCTCCTCTGAGTATCTGACTTCTGCAAAAAAAACAGTCCTGTCAGACATCATTGGTGTCTTCTCCTTTTTGTCTCTGTTGTTCAGCAATGAGTTGTTCTGGCCCTCTATTCTGACTCCTTCCTTCATGTTCTGATGTCGTTTCTGCAATATGACCTGCTTGAAAGTAGGGGTCCCACTGGACCCCTCTGCGCCCATCCAGTCCGACAGCAATCGCCCCTTTCGAAACAGTGCTGCCAGTCGAGATTTGTGTTCCTCCAGGCCTGTAGCAGACGTTGCCAAGGCGGAACCCTAGATCATCACCTAAACCCTGGAGAGCATTGTCAGCGCAGAAAGAATTCTAAGAAAACCTAGCTATCGCTCCTCGACCAAAGATTTATGTCACTTACCCATAGTTTTAAAATTAAGAATTCAATTTTTATTATTTATTATTATTATTTAAATTCATTTATTTGTAATGTGATTGGTTGAGGTCTTATTATGGGTTGTTTAGTAACTTCCATTTCTATTAGTTACTAATTTTTTGCTTTTAGTTTCATTTCATTTTTATTAAACTTTCTGATTTTTTTCCTTTTTCTATTATCCATTTTCTTGACTTTTTAACATTACTTACTATTATATTAAAAACATATCTATATCTAATCTATATATATAATAATATATATATATATAATATAATATATTATTATATATATGAAATCATATTTCTTAAAATTTTTTTGCAATGGTTCAAACAATATAATAATTTATTAGTTGTTTTTATTTTTATGATGAAAAATCTTGTCTTTAGCTTTTTAGCTTAATTAAGTCTAGCTACTATGTAGCTCTTGTTATATTAGAAATGTTTATTTATATTCACGCCGTAAGGCGTTCCCCTTTGAAAACAATTCCCTCAGCTTCCACTCTGTCCTAATCTGAGGCATTGGATCTAGCGTTAGACGATTGAAACGTCTTGAGCTGTTGGATACCACCATTGAACTTTCAACTGATTCCTTGGTTTACACCAATTTTTTCAACCAATCTCCCAAAATTAACATGTCTTGAGCCGTTGGATCCCACTATTGAACTTTCAACTGATTCCTTGGTGGTTTACACTAGTTTCTTCAACCAATCTCCCAAAATTAACTGCATGTGCTATAAACTCATTCCCAATCTGAGTAATGCAGTTTGAAACGTCTTGAACCATTGGGTTCGGCTGTTGAAATTTCAACTGATTCCTTGGTTTATGCCAAATTCTTCAACCGATCTCCCAAAATTGCATGAGCTATAATCTCATTCCCAATTATTCCCAATTTGAATAATGCATTTTGCACTTCAAGAATGATGTAACGACTGTCGTGCCGTGTCCAAGTGCAATTCATTCCCAATTTGAATGCAGTTTGTATTTCAAGAATGGTGTAACAACTACCCTGCAGTATCCAAGCGCAATTTATTCCCAATCTGGGTAATGCGGTTTGTATTGCAGGAATGGTGTAATGACTTCCTGCAGTGTCCAAGCAGAATCAATTGACAAGAATTAAGAGAAGTAAAACATGAGTTTGATGGCCTACAGAATTGGACAGTTGAACCTTATTTCTTACCAATGTTGGTGTTGCTTGCTATTACATCCTTGAAAGGATGCCCTCAGCTCCAACTAATCAAATTCATAGGAGAGTCGAACTTTATTTCTTACCAATGTTGGCGCTGCTTGCTATTACATCCTTGAAAGGATGCCCTAAGCTCCAACTGATCGAATTCATAGGACAGTCGAACTTTATTTCTTACCTATGCTGGCACTTCTTACCACTACATCCTTGAAAGGGTGGTGTGTCTCTTCTGCAAATTTGTGGTCATCGACATACCAGATAAGTATGCATGTGATTTATTTTTTTCAGGGAGATGTTGGGTAAAGATTTCATTTGAATACTTCTCTGTAAATATGAAAAGATCCCTATCTGTGCAAGTATGTATTTAGAGAATTATTTTACATTGTGAATGACCTATGGAAATTTATTAATGGTCTATGCAGAGAAAGAATTATAGGAGAAATCTGTAATTGCCCTCTGGAAATAATTGGAACATATGGTTTTATTTATATCTGGAAGAAACATTAGTGGATTCATAAACCTAAGATCAAAGAACCATAAGAAATCTGTAATAGCCAGTAAGAAAGAACTGAACTCAATTAATGAGAATGGGTTAACAACTACCCTGCTGGTGCCTCTTACTAAAAAAATAAAGGATAATATTTAACGAATAATTGTAGCTGGTATAAAGAGGTCAGGATACGTGTTAATTGGAACCAAAAAAAAAAGAAACTATCCTCAGACATTTTTTCCAGATTTGTCCTTTGCTATTCTAGAAATTTTATGTTCAATTAGCAAGTGAGATGAGTAGTCTCATTTAGGAAATGGAGAATACTCGGTATCTGAGGCCAGAGTAAAAGAAAAAAATTCGTCAGAATGGAATACATGCAACTGCAAGTTATAGAGAATTTATTTTAAATAAAACTTAGAACTTAAATTAACTGTATCATAATACTATCAGTTTCATATTCTTTGAAGATTTAACTAGAGAAACAAAAATAAGAACTGTGCATCATGATATCATTAACAAACAAAAAAAGAAATCAAAGAGTAAATTGCTTGCAAAGCTTACCAGAGGAAGAGACCGAACATATTCTGGCCAAAGGTAATGCTTCAAGAAAGATTCTAGCTAACCCCAGATGATTATATTTCAAAAAAAAATTATAATTATTCCATCATTCAGTGCGTACAAGTAAATATTCATGAATAACGATGTTGCAAAGGGTTTCAATAAAACCCTAAAGAGAGCTTTAAATCGCTCTCAGACACTCTTAATAGAAAATGACACATTTGACCCTATTAGATTCACGATGACAATAACATATACAGTCGTGGTTGTTTCAATTCGCCTTACATCCCAGGTAGCACGGCGAGAAAGGGTTGCGAAGGGACAGCCTTAAAAATGCAAACGCCAATATTCTTGTAAGAAAGAATAACATGACAATTTATTAGAGAACCTGGTTCTGTGGAGAGTATTGTGCCACATTTAGTCGAGGAGCTAGGCTTGAGGTTGACTGCACCTAACAAGAAAGAAAAGAATATACCTAAAGTTAGAGGGTCGAACAAGATCTTAACCCCACAAGGATATGTTGAATTTAGTTCAGAACCCACCTAAGTCTGAGACAAAAAACTGGAAATATATGTGTCAAGAAAAACCAAGAAGTGGGACAGGAAGTTACCTGAGAAACGAGGTGTCGGCTGCAACAGAGCAGTGTTGGGAAAAAGGCCCCTTGTTGTAGGCCAAACAAACTCGCTCCATAACCCCAACCTTTGAACTAATCCTGGCGTGAGTCTTGGCAGGGAAAGGACGCAAGATGAGCATGGTTAAAAGCCAGTAACAGTTTAGAAAAAAAAATAATAAACTGTAATACACAGAAAAACCAAAGAAGACTTTTAGACATGACAACTCACAATAAAAAGGGATATAAAAATTGCAAGAGGTTAAACTTAACTGGAGGCTATAACTGGTAAAGCCCTCCTGTAAACGCCCAAGAAACCTGAAAACCCTCGACAACTGTGGAACCTCTTCCAAATTGACTAGGTGCAAATGAGTGACTCCAGTGGGGAATTGGGTGGTTGGTTACCCTAACCCCCACCCAATGCATTCAAGTCGTCGGATCAATATCAGAGAAATCAACAGTGGAGATTTTGCTAGGTGGATGTCCTGTATGTTGTCTCGATCCTATCATAGACAACAAGTGGCATCGAGAACCATCCACGTACAACGAAGTTAATGGCCTGACATGACGCTGCACTACCATAACACCAGAATGGCAAAGTGTAATCAATTTGGAGTACAAGTACAACACTCGAACTTTAAAGTAAAAGTAAAAAAACATAATGCATTTCCAATAGCAGAGCTTCCTACTTCTTGTGGCCAAGACATTTTGTACAACATATGCTCGAGTCGTTTGTTCTGTGAATTCCGTTCAGTGCTAAGCATAAAAATCTTCCCATCTTTCTACCTCCATAAAATATTGTACAGCATAAGCTCAAGTGGTTTATTCTGTGGATTGAAAATAAAATCAATATAATATAGCTTATTTTCAAAAGTAAATCTAATATCTAATATACAGTGTACATATATATTTCTATCTTTTATCATTTATAGAGTGTATATATATATTTCTATCTTTTATCATTTATATTATAAATAATTACATGAAACTTTGAAAAAATAAAATCAATATACTATAGTTTATTTCCAAAAGAAAACACTGTAAAACACACTTCATTTCTGGTTTAAATAGGGGAACAATTATCTAATTACATGAAAATTTGAAAAAATAAAATCAATAAAATATAGTTTATTTTCAAAAGAGAACAGTGTAAAACACATCTCATCAATTTTTCCCTTTAAAATGGATCAATTTTTTCCTTTAAATAGGCTAAATTCCACGTGAATACCATGGGTCAATACCACGGGTTTTTAATACCATGGGTCAATACCATGGGCCATTTTTATTTTTATTTTTAAAGGTTTATTTTTATTTTTATTTTTATTTTATTTTGACCAAGTCAAAATACTTACATTACATTAATCTTTTTAGTTTTATTTTTAATTTTTTAAATTTTATTTTTATGTAATTTGACTTAGTCAAAATGTTAAATATTATATTACAACATCTCTACCATATTGGGCACCTCTTGGTAGTTATAGTGTTGTTTATTAAAAATAGTTATAATGATGTTTATCTATAATTTCTAGAGATATGAGATGTCCATTTTAGGATTTCAATAAAAACAAATTTTATTCAAACAATATTTTTTGTTCTTTAAAATGCTTTTTTCACTACCTATATGGATTTAGCACTCTAAAATATTTGAGGGCATTTGCTTGCCCTATTTTCCAAAAATTCAACCAAAATTTATACCTAAAAAAACTACAAAACTTATCACAAGTATTTTTTTTTCAGAGAAAAAAAGCGAGATTTTATTATATTAAGATAATATAACTGTCTTCATGAGAAATACATAATGGTAGCTATATTAGCCACTGTCTATGTTATAGAAGTATGATCTGGAAAACAGATAGTCCAAATATAAACTTCATATGGCAAATGGCATGAGATTTTATCAATAACTAAGGGACATATATGCAGCCACATCCTAGGACAGATATACCATTGTTTAAGAGCTTATAACATAATTTTGTCCATTCAAAAATGCAGAAATAGGATCTTCTGTTCATAGAGAGAAATCCGGGATGATGTGTGGATCATGCGGATCCAAAATACATGTGCCAATCAGTCATTATGTTGTCATATATGGACGATGTGGGCATGACAGAGTCTTTGAATATGTGTGCATTCCGCCATTTCCAAACGTCCCATAGCAGGATGAGGATGAGATAACGTCTATTCCCGGCCTGTTTGCTCCACCATATAAGGGCTGCACTAGGAGAGAGAAAATCAGTGAGTTGAAAATCAAAAATGTTTGATAATACATACCAGGTCTGCTGGATGATCGGGCATTTGATGAACATGTGGAGATTTGTTTCTTCTTCTGATTTACACATGGTGCATCTGCTGGGTCCATGCCAATATCTTTTCCTGAGATTGTCCCATGATAAGTTCTTGTTGTAGAAAACGAGCCAGGCAAAGTGTATGATCTTCGGTGGACATTTTGCTTTCCAAAAAATGTAAGGGAAGATTGGTGGCTGATATGGAATTCTGTTGTTTACCAAGTGTGAGTAGATGTCTTTGACAGAAACAGGTCTTTTAAAAAAACAAACAGTCCATAATAATTGATCTTTGACTCCATATCGGTGGATAGCACTACCATTTAGCTGCTCTGTGATGGATTTCCATATCCCATCCCATAAATCCTGAAGATTGAGGTCGCGCCCATTCTTCCACACGGGTGTGGATCCATGCCAATCATTGATGAGTTTATCCCACGTGTAAATTCCTTGTCTCTGTAGCTGTGAGATGAGACCCATTGGTATGTTAATGTCGGACTGATTACATATTAAAGGATCGATGCCAATATGTATGCTGCTGCCAGAAAAAAATCGCCATCTCAGCCTGGATATGAAGAAGGGTTCAATTTTGCGCATGCTGTTCCAAATGGGGGAGCCAGATCTGGGCCCGATGATACCACGCCGATACCAGAATTCCACTGGTTTTCCTTTTAAGTATCTGATGCGGACAATTTTACCCCATGGGGATGGGGTGAAAATTCCCCTCCAAAGTGTTCGGCAGAGAAGCGCACGTCCAACGATGCGTAAGTTTAAGATGCCCCAGCCGCCTTGCCGTTTTGGGATTGATATATGGTCCAGCTTAACCAGATGCATCTTTTGTTTCTTTGTGGATCCTCCCCAAATGAATGTGGCGGTGATTCGATTGATGCAATTGATAGTCCTGGTGGGCAAATAGAACAGATGCGCCCAGTATACAGACATGTGGGTCAATACTGCCTTTGTGAGGGTGACTCGTCCAGCCAATGATAGAGCTCGATATTCCCATGAAGTGATTTTTTTGTAATAGCGTCCAATTAACCAGTCCCAATCAGAAGCGGTATACCTGTGCGTTTTCAGATGGAAGCCCAGATAAGAAATGCCAGATTGTAAAGATTGTGTCTGTACGCCGAACATATCTGCGATTTCCTGTATTAGTTCCGTGCGCTCGCCATGGAAATATAAAATGGATTTTTGATTATTGATAGAGAGGCCCGTAGCTTTTTTAAATCTGTTGAGTATCTCAAGGATACATTCCCATGAAGATCGCTGTAACATGGCACATATAAGGACATCGTCGACGAACAAGTTGTGGGACAGAGATATTTGTCTGCAGATATTGATGGGGATGCATCTCAGTTCGTCCACGGCCCTGTTAATGTGTAGGCTGAGAGTATTCATGGCTAAGATGAATATAATGGGGGCAAGCGGACACCCCTGTCGAAGGCCTCTGCCGGCATGGAAGAATGGAGAGGGGATGCTGTTGATGTTGATAGCGTATTTAACGCCCTCAATGCACGCCATGATCCAGGATATCATTTCCTTTCGAAGACCGATCTTAACCAGGAGGCAGCGGATAAAGCCCCAATCCAGGCAATCGTATGCCTTTTTAAGGTCGATCTTAAGAATGGCCCCATCAATATGCTTTGAGAACATGGAGAAAATGCATTCCTGGGTTGATGCAACAGCGTCCAGGATGTTACGCCCCTTCAGAAAGGCGTGCTGATGACAAGATAAGTGGACGGCCAGGGTACCTTTGATGCGTTCCGAGATGATCTTGGATATGATTTTAAAGGAAATGTTGCACAGAGATATCGGTCAAAAGTCAGAGAAGGAGTCGGCATCTCTCTTTTTGGGAATGAGAGCAATGAGAGTGGATGTAGATTGAGGATGGATGTAGCCGTTGATGCGTGAATCCTCAATCATCTTGAGGAGTTCGAGTTTGATGAGGTCGAAAAAGTGCAGAAAGAACTCAATGGTCCATCCATCAGGTCCAGGACATTTGTCCTTGCTGAAGGCCTTGAGAATTCTATGAAGCTCATCTTCAGTGACCGGCAGAAATATTTCGTCATTGATGGAGTCATCAAACATGACCGGAAAAATGTCTGTTCCCCATAATATATCATGAATATTACTTCCCGGACCGCGGCTATATTGATTTTTGAAGTGAGAAAGTGCAGCATAAGTAATGTCCTGTTGAGAGGTGAAATGACCATTTGCGCCATCCTGAATTTTCCATATAGAGTTAATCTCACGTCTATGATTGGCATATTTGTGAAAGAATTTAGTATTGCGGTCTCCCAAATGCATCCATAGAGCCCTGCTTTTAAGACGCCAAGATGATTCCTGTGTTTCTAAAAGGCGAGTTTTTTTCCTTGTGAGATCAGCGACCTTGCATTTATGATGGAGAGTCATAGAATTAGGATCATTCGATGATAGAATACGATCCAGTTCATGTTGGATCCTGGAGAGCTCGGAACAGTCGAGCATTTTTTTGTCTATTTGCCAGGACCGAATAATGGGCCGAATAAAATCCATGCGTTCACGAAGAGAGGGGCCTCGAGCATGTGATGCCGATTGATGCCACGCAGCAGTGACAGTGCTATTGAATTCAGGGTCACTGAGATAGGTATGATCAAATTTAAAAGTGGAGGACCTTCGTGTGGGATGATGACGCCATGAGAAGAATAGCGGCCCATGATCAGATATAGAGTCATGTCCAATGGAGAATACAGGCATTCCCAGTGAGTCGATGATGTCAGACATCATAATAATCCTGTCAATGCGCTTGGCGATGAATGCCGCGCCAGTCCGCCCGTTCTGCCATGAATGAGTCAGTGGGGAAGGTTCGATATCAATGAGATTATCACAAGTATACTAATGAGATAATGCAATTGTCTTATTTTCAATCCACATGATGCAATTGTAATAATTACATTTTTATTCTTTATGTTATTTTTATTAAAACTATAAAAAAGGTATTTATAATATGGATAATTTATATACATACGAATTAATTATTATATATATATTTATTTGTATTTTTTCATTAAACATGGTGAATTGGTACTTTTTTGGAGTAATCTAGAACCTAGTCGCTACTACTACACTAAAACAACTTATTTACATTTTGGTGAATAGTTGGATTAATTACTTTAATTGTCTTTAAAGCACACATTTCAAGCCAATTTGTTGCTAGAAAAATAATTATTATTATTTATTTGTAAAATTAATGTATAAAGGGCCTTTTGTGAATCTTAGATTACAACACACTACCATGGACCCTGACCACTAGAATCTCAAGCACAACATCCCAAGTGAATTTGTTTAATTACTATGTATATGTTTGTAAAATTAATGTATAAAGGGTCTTTTGTGAATCTTAGATTACAACACACTACCATGGAGATTTTTGTGACACTTATTTCCACTAGATTTTTTATTCAATCTATGTTTGAGTTAGAAAATAATCAAATTAATTAATTAAATAAAATAAAAT